>PVIU01006942.1:0-96467 GCA_004026605.1 Ondatra zibethicus | reverse complement strand
TTAGCTTCCTTTTCAGGACAGTTTCTTTACGGACCTCCTCCTGTCCTCTGCCTGCGGTCAGACTGAAAAAAGTTCTGCAGCTCTGGTTGCCTGCACAGCTGTACCCATTTGTCTTGTAGATTGCACGGAGGCTGTATGTGCAGTGAGTCTGTATGTGCTTTGCTCATACACAGTATGATTCTAAGGACACCTCAGTTTTGTATTAGACTGTTTTATGCTCTCCCCAGACTGTTGTCACCCACTGTTTAAGAATGTACTAAGGCTTCAGGTTCCCACTGAGCAGTTAGAACTACAGAACAGCACAAGTGTTCACAGTAAAGTCCAAGTGTTTTCCTCATACACATATTCACTGCCTGGTGATAAATCTGTGTGTTGATGGTGAAGAAATGCGCAAGACAAAAGCACTTTCTGCTGCGTAAGGTTCACTATACTGTGGGAGGGTAACAGCAAATGAACAACAAATACACACTATGTGGCAGCAAGGGCTGTGGAGAACCTGAAACATAATGAAAGGATGGCAAATAGTAAGAGGAAGGCATATTTGTACATCTCAATGTGAATATAAATCCTGAATCCTGCCTAACTGAAGCAGAACCTAGAGAAAGGTGATTAGCAGGCATGTGGTTACGGGGAGAGAACAAAAAGACATAGAAGCAGTCGCGAGGTACAAAGTGATGTGATGAGAAGACAGCCTAAGATACCAGGGTGCTGGAATCCAGACACCAGAGGCTGCAGAAATACAATGAGTATTCAAAGGTATAATGTATGGAGCATGTGCACTGTATACCCAATGAATGTTCCCTGACTGAAACGGGAATCCTTGTGGCGCCTCTCAGAATGACGTCAGTGTCACTAGGATAACTCTGGCTGCTTGATCATCCATGTTATTGCAAAAATAATCGCAGGAAATTATAGCAATATTGATGACATAACCAAAGCTGGACCTGAGGAGGTCTTGCAGAGGATAAAGGAGGAAGGATGATCAATTTTAAGTGGATTAGGAAATAGAGCCTAAGTGGGTGAACTAATTTGATGTGGGTGAGACAGAAAGAGGAGACTCCAGGGTGACAATGGGGATTTGCTGTCTCCTTAAGTGACTTTGAGGTACATTGTGCTGTCATGTGAGGTCTTGTAGGCAGGTTTGTGGAAAATAAAGGGTTGAAATATGAGATCTGTGGTAGTTAAATACCCAACAATTAAACTTGGGTCTTTAGACCTGGCAGTAAGTGTATTTACCTGCTGAGCCTTCTTGATATTTTCTTTTTTTCTTTTGACACAAAGTCTCAAATAGCCCAGGTTAGCCTCTAAGTCATTACCAAAGATGACCCTCTTAACCTACTCCCTGAGTTCTAGAATTATAGGGATCCACAATCACCTGCTTTTGATAGGTGCTGCGGATTGAGCTCCAGGCCTTATTCTTGCTGTGAAAGCTCTCTACCAATTGAACTCCATTTCCAGTGCACTGTTATATTGCTTTTATAAAATAAAGGATTTAGAAGAAAATAGTGAATCTAAATGATGACTTGGGGACACGGAAATATTGTTTTGGATAAATTAATTTTAACACAGAGTTTAAGGGTAAAGAAGTTTTATATTATTGTAAGTTTATATTCTTCATGGAGATGAGTTCCTTGTCATAATAAGGAAGGCAAGTATATCTAGACAAAATAAGAATTATTTCAGCAAAACACAGTAGCTGAACTTACTGAAATGTTTTGAAAACAAAATAACACAGACAAAACCAGATTTGTGTGATCAGTAGAGAGATTTGTCATTGATTAAAGACTGATGTCAATTGTCATTCATTATTATTTATTTTTCAGTGTGCAAATTTCTTTTCATTTGAAAGCACACACTGAGGGAAGTGTGCACAGATGGAGAAGAAATCTCAGATTTCATATAAAATATTCCAGTTCTAGTTAGAGGTGACACATTTACACATGATTTTATACTTGATTACTTGATGATGCTGGCGAAAAGACACATGCGGTTTTTATATTATTTTTATTTACTTAAGTAGTATTTTTCTATAATGAAGAGTTTAATTGAGAGTTAGTATAAATTTCTTCTAGTTTCCTTTCTATTCATGATATAAACACTCTGACCAAAAGAATTTCTAAAAGAAAATTTTTTCTGGACTTAGTCTGCTAACAGTCCATCACTGGAGGAAGTCTGGGTAGAAGCTCTGTAGGAGTAAGGCAGGATCAATAGGAGATGACGTGGCATTTCATTTGTAGGTTAATAAACAAAGCTTACCAGAAGATTAGGGAGTATAACAGCCTCAATGGTCAGCCTTACAGACCAGGCAGTGGAAACACACACCTTAAAGCCCAGTAGCCACGCTAGTTGCCATATAACCAGGCGGTGCATGCCTTTAATGCGAGCCCTAGAGAGGATAATAAAATGGGAGGATATCTCTCAGGCATAGCATTATTCTGAGATTCCTGGAGGCAGGATCACCATTTCGAACTGAGGTAGCGGTAAGAGCCAGTGGATGGCTGCCTTGCTCTTCTGGCCTTCATGTTGAAATCCATTTTCGCTCTCTGAGTTTTTATTAGTTGTGCTTCAAGAAGAATATTGTTTACTCTCTTGCTCCCCATAGTTTGATAATGCTTCCTTAATTTACCCAGGACCACGAGCCCAGGGGGGTACCACCAACAGTGAACTGGAAGCTCCACATCAATACTCAATCAAGAAAATACCACTTACGGGTGCTCCCGGTCCAATCTGATGGAGGTTTTCCTCAAATGAGTTTTTCTCCTCCAAAAGGACTACAGTTTGTATCTTGTTGACTGAAAATAATCATTATAATATATATGGGAACTGGTCAACATCGGAACATAACTGAGGCTGCAGCATAGAGAACTCAGTGCTAAGCACAAAGGCGTCTTGAATCTTTTGCAACTTACTTTCCCTTCTTTCTTTCAGGGCCCTTTTATCTGCAGTCATGGGTCAGTTATTTTCTGATACATCTAAGAATGAAGACCATGGAGATTTGGATTCCAGCTTTACTACATGTTTTAAGAAGACTAACACAGAAAGCAACATCGTTACTCAGGAAACCATCAATTCAATTGAGCTACACCTGACAAAAGGAAATATTCAAGGGGCAAACTCTGTAATCAGGGATGCATTAAAAAATATTGATGATGCCCCAATAAACATTGCTGTCACTGGAGAGTTTGGAGCAGGAAAGTCCAGTTTGATTAATGCCCTGATGGGGGTTGGACCAGAAGATGAAGGTGCAGCTGAAGTTGGGGTGGTAGAGACAACTATGAGCAGAACTCCATACAAGCACCCCAAAATTAAAACTCTGACTTTATGGGACCTGCCTGGCATTGAAACTGTGAACTTTCCACCAAAAGATTATCTGGAGGAAGTGAAATTCCAAGAGTATGACTTCTTCATTATTGTTTCTGCCATACGTTTTAAAAACCTTGAACTAGACCTTGCCAAAGCAATCAGATTCATGAAAAAGAATTATTACTTTGTGAGAACCAAGGTGGACCTGGATTTAGACAATGAGAAGAAAGGCAATCCACATACCTTTGACAGAGAAAAGACTCTGCAGCAGATCAGAAGCATATGTGTGAACACCTTCAGTCAGAATAACATGGATGCTCCGCCGATTTTCTTGATTTCTAACAACAATTTATCTGACTATGATTTTCCAGTCCTGATGGACACCCTGGTAAAGGATATTCCTGCTCAAAAGCGCCACAATTTTATGCTTTCCTTGGCTAATATTACGGAACCAGCCATTGACAGGAAGCGTAACTCTATGGAGCAGACAATCTGGTTGGAAGCCTGCAAGGCTGGACTTTTAGCTACTGTTCCTGTAGTGACGATCCTCATGGATGATGTGGAAAAGTTTAAGGTGAAGTTAAACTACTATCGAGTCCTCTTTGGAGTGGATGATGAATCCCTGGAAGCCATTGCTAAGGATTCCCAAGTGCCTGTGGAACAATTAAAAAAAAAGATTAAATCTCCTTATTTGTTGGAAACTGAGGGAGAAACAACATTGGGAGAAATGTTTTTGAAATATTTGGAGAAATTTGCCTCAGCTACTGGTGGGCCCTTGGCTACAGGTCTCTACTTTAGGAAAACCTTTTACTTGCAATATCTGTTCCTTGATACAGTGACTGAAGATGCCAAAGTTCTTCTTAGACAAATTTAAGAAAGCAGTTTAAACTCACCTCATCCTCAGCTACTGACCATGACAAGATCAAATGATTACTATCAAGAAGTCATTAGATGAATTTCCCCTCCTGACATATTTTCTTTACTCTAGCCAAACCACTGTCACCATGGAGATACCTAAAGATACGGACCATGCTTCTTACTATGTCACAGTCTGGCAACCCCAATCCCTCTTCACCTCTCTACCCTCCTTTCTGTCTTTCAAATCCACCTGTTGAGGAAAATTGTTTTAACTGGGCAAAGATGTGTTACATTTGTTTATGCTGCAGAATATGACCTTAACCGTGTAAAAAGCATGGTACATTTGGCATTCCAATGTGGGGCCTGTATTTTCATGTAGGGCCTTAAAAAGCTGAGAAAAAAGAAATAAGAAAAAGAAAGAAGCCACATTTAAGTAAAACCAGCCAGAGCTAGGCCCAGCATTCAATGCTAATAACTCTCTGTGTCATAATTTGGGAGCTGATTGGTAGCCCAAAACAAACCCTGGTACATTCACCTTCACACTTAAATACACATGCACAAACATGCACACATCCACGAATGGACACATACAACACCCAAAATGCACAAGCACATACAAACGATATGAATAATTACATTGTAGCTAATTTCTCCTAATCAGCTAATCAAACATTCTAATGGAGGCACTTGCCATGCATGTGTGAGGGCCAGAGCTCAATTGCCAGAACCCATATGAATGTTCATTGAGTGTGGCAGCCACCTTGTACTTCCACTCTTAGAAGGCAGAAGCAGTGCAACTATGGAGCAGGTTTGCTTGCTGGACCGTGTAGATCTACAAGCTCAGGATTCAACTGAGAGAACCTGACTTGGTGGAAAAGGTAGAAAGTAACTGAGCAGGAGACCCAACTTAAGTCTGAAATGTTCACACACATGTGAACATGTACAATCTACACAGGGATACATTTTAAATATAAAATAAAAATAAGATTGAGGAATGAAATAAAATCTCAAGTCTTATAAAGTATGGAAACATAAAAGTTTCATGAAGCTCTCCTCAAGGTAAAAAAGTGGTCTGTACATTGTCTTAGTTTGTATCTCTGTTGATGGGATTAAACACCAGCTGTTGGTACACAGTCAATGAAGGAAGCTGTGTGCGGAGATTCCTGAGAGCTTGTGAGAAAACTCCAGGACAAAGACAGAAAGACAAAACCACCTTGCTAAAGCCATCATAAAATTTACATATTTACATACAAGTTTTTTGTAACTTCTGTTCTTCCACAGCATGGATTTTTTTCGTGGAATGTGCTGTTGTGCCCCACTGAGGTGGAATAAATAGGAGTGGGTTTTACTGTAGATTATCATTAGTAATCTTACCATTAGTATTCAGAATGATGTCTCCAAACAGAAGTTGTCCTCCTGACTATATACTGCCTAAACCGACCTTGCCTTTGTGATTGTACATAAATTGAACTCAAGTGATCTTTGCTCACATGATCTTTCTTGACCCACAAAATGCCCTCAGAATATAAATTGTCTGATTCCCTGAATAAAGTTGGTTATTGCACGAGACTTTAGACCACTTCATTTATCGGCCCCACTCTCCCAAGTTCATGCCCCCAAATACAGCAGAAACACTAACTAAATCAACCTGAGGGAGAAAAGTATTTAATAGGAAGCCAAGGAACTGAAGTAGAGACTGTGAAGGAATACTGCTTACTGACTTGCACCATGGCTTGTTCACCCTATTTTCTCACACATCCCAGGACCGCATTCCTAGGGATGGCACTCGCCACAGTGGGCTGGCTCTTCCTACATTACTTATCAATGAAGAAAATGCCCCAGAGATAGTACCACAAGTCAATCTGATTAAAGAAATTCCTCAATAGAGAATCCCTCTTGCAAGCGAGCCAATGTGGTTCATGCCTCTAATCCCAGCACTCTGGCAATTTTCTATTTACAGGTATGATTGTTCATGTCAAAGTCTCCGTGGCCAAAGCCACCATCATATCAGGTAAATTAATACAGGTTCCCATATATCTGCCACATTCTTCTCTTCCTTTTGTCAATCATTCTTCTAGGAATGAAAGCCTACAGCTGGGGAGGAACCTGCAACAAAACAGGCTTTGCCCTTCATTTGGTATTGTTTGTGTTTGCTTATAACAAAGAACATGGACAATACATTTTAGGAGAAAAGAAAAACTAATTTCTTAAAAAACTTTTCTGGGTGTGTGGTTAGTATGAATTTTATGCGCAATATAATTGAGCTTTTGAAGACTCAGTGTAAGGAAGGACTGTTTTGAAAAGGTTGAGGTCCATTGTGACCCAGAGTAAACCACAGCATCACTTTAGGCTGTTTGAAGGCAGTTCTTTTTGGAGCAGCAGTGAAATGATGGTCCTCAGGACATAAGCCTACATTTATTCTTAAGGCTCAGGAGAAAACAGATCACATATTCACAGGTCTGTGACTCAGACACATGCCTCAGTAGCTCATTTCCATGAGAACAGATGTGGCAATAACTCTGTCCCTTTGGAACAGAACACAGCACTGCCATGGCTCTAACAGAAAAGGGATGTTCCAGAGACTCACATTTCATAGAACAGGACTCTATTACAACATGAGTCATAGTTGTGCAAAGGACAGCATTACAGACCCACAGTGATGAGCCCTGCTGCAGTAGTGACTCTGGACCCTTGGATAAAGGGACATGGCAGTCACTAGACTCTTTAAAGCCAGTGAATAAAGTAAGAAAATAAGCTGGAAATGGCAGGGCATATCTGGGCTTTGGGTCTTGAGATCATGAGAGACTGAGAAAGGTTTAGATAACAAGATTTGTGCAGAAGAGCAGGGCACGTGTTCTTCCCATTGGGACTGACCTTTGATCAAATCCTCAGTAACATAAGACTTCCTCAGCAGCCTGAGTAGCACTCACCAATACTGTGAATGTTAGCCACAAAGCAGGAAGCTTTCTGCCTGGACCAACATATTTATATGTCTTGTGACCAAGGTATATGGTGTCTTCATCAATATGTTCTTGCCATCAGATTCTGGTGGGAATTCAAGAATAAAATCAGTAGCCTGTTTTGAGGTGTTTGGGAACTTATCAATCAACAACTGAGGGGCATGTACCACACAGCTGACACTGAGTTTCTGTTTGAAACATCCAACAGCTCTTCTTACTGTCAACTTATTTCCAGAAATAAGTTCCAGACTTCATCTGGAATGAAGTATAATCCAGAAATTGAGGGGGGACATCTGTGAGAGATTTTATGCTGAGGTTAAAATGAGTGAATTCACTTCTAGTCTGGACCTTTGAGGTAGGAAGACAAGAGCTTTTAATCTGGGCCATGCTTCCTGCTGACAGCATGTATAAGGACATAGAAGGAGGCAGCTTTTGCTGTTTCCCTGCTTGCCCTCACATTGCCAGCACATCCATTCCCTCACTGGCATTGGAGTCTGTTTTGTTGGGATTCCAGCATATACAGAAGACCAGCTGAGACCTCTAGCCTTGTGGGACTGATGAACTTCTAGATTCTTGGGTTTCCTTTCACATCTAGTCATTGTTGGATTAGCTGTACTATAGACTGTAGTCATTCCAATAAATCCTCTTTTATGTATAACGAGAGAGATTAATTCTAAGTTCTGTGACTCTAGAGAAACCTGAATGATACAATAAGCTCTATCTTCTTGAATGAGCATTACCCCCTCATTGCTGCAAAGAATAACACCAGTTAAATTTCTTAAGCTCACATGAAAGGTAAGATCCAGTACAGTGTTGTCAGACATCCTCAGTTAGTGATTCCTTCTCTCACTCCCTCCTCCTCTGCCCTGCCCTCTGACTTCTTCCTCATTATTCACCTTTCCTCTTCATACCTCTGTGTTCTACTAATCTCCTCTGTATTATTCAGAGCTCCCTAGAAGAAGAGAATCAATGGAATGAATAAATGTCTAATACATGCATAATATATAGAATAATACTTTAAGACATTATGTTGGAATAGTATCAACACATGAATCACAACCAAGAGGCTGAGAACCTGCTAGTTGTTCCATACTTGGAGCATGCCTCAGCAGTTAGGGTCGTCCCACAATGATTTTCTTTCCCTTGGCAGGCTAACAACCCCATAGTTGTTCAGGCAACAAGGTTGGGCACATCCCCAATCCCAATCTGGTACTGAAATTCTGGAAGCTTCCTGAAAATCCACTGATCCTGAGGTCACGTTGGAAGCCAGGAAAGATTTGTTCTGGTATTAGTGAAGGAATCAGCAGAAGAGACAGGGTAAATCAAACCATAGTAAAAAGGAAGGCCAAGCCATCACAAGGCAAGTGATTGTCACCCTGCCTTACCCTTGGCATCTGAGTGTGTATTCTTCCCTCAACCAAAGCAATTGGGACACTTCTTCAGGTGAGGCTCCCTATTAAGTGAATCTAATTTGTGGCCAGTTGACATTAAAGTCAACTTCAATACCCTTTATTAAGATCTCTCTTCTCTTTGTTCAGTGACTCCTTTCCAGTTTCCTAGAGTCTATGGTTATTCTAAGTGAATGACTCAAATCTAAAGATCCTAAGTTAGAATCTATACATGATTTATAAAAGTATTAAGTACATGTTTCTCTGAGTGTGGATTATATCACTCAACATGTATTCAAGATGCATCCATTTACTTAAGAATTTCATAACTGTATTGCTGTTTACCACTGAATAATATTCTGTTGTGTGTATATATCATACTTTCATTGCTCCTTCATTAACTGATGGACATCAAAACTCTTTCCATTACTTGACTATGGTAAATATGGTCAGAATGAACATGAATGAGTACATATACCTATGATAGAATATAGAGTCCTTCTTGTTGACAAAAAATAACCAGCACAATCTAGTGAACTGGTTAGTATCAGAAGATAACTGAGTCTGCAGCATAGAGAGCACAGGGCTAAGCACACAGGTACCTGTGTTCTCTTATAACTCACTCTCCGTTCTTCCTTTCAGTGCCCTTATTTACTAACAGTCATGAGGCAGTTCTTCTCTGGTGCATCTAAGAATGAAGACCATGAAGATTTGGACTCAGGTCACTGCATATTTAAAGAAGTTTAAGGCAGAGAACAAAATCACTTCTCAGGAAACCAGCAGTTCAATTGAGTTATATTTGGGGTGCTAAATCTGTAATGAGTGATGCATTAAGAAAATATTGATAATATCCCATTAAGCATTGCTGTGAAAGGAGAGTGTGGAGCAGGAATTTCCATGAATTACCTCCATCTATTGTGATTGGAAAGTTTGGCTGAGTGTATTAGACTGGGCTGGCATCTGTGCTTTCTCAGAGTCTGAACAACATCTATGCAGTCCTTCTGACTTTTAGGGTCTCAACTGAGCAGTCTATTGTTATTCTAATAGGTCTGCCTTTATATGTTGTTTGGTTACTTTTCCTTGCTGCATTTAATATTTTTCTTTATTCTGTCCATGCAGTAGTTTGATTATTATCCATCAAGGGAACTTTCTTTACTGATCAAGTCTACTTGGTGTTCTATGTTTCTTGTACCTTGATAAACATTCCCTTCTTTAGATTAGGGCAAATTTCTATGATTTTGTTGAAAATATTTTCTGTGCTATTGACCTGAGCTTCTTATCCTTCCTTTATTCCTATCATTCTTAGAGTTGGTCTTTTCATAGTGTCCCAGATTTCCTGAACATTTTGTGTTAGTATTTTTTTCTTTTTTGTATTAAATATTGTGTTTGACTAAGTTATTTGTAGTAAGAAGGAGAGGGCTGCGCTCCTGGCGCCCGGCTAGCTTATACCCAAATAATTACACAGAAACTGTATTCATTGAAATACTGCCTGGCCCATTAGCTCTAGCCTCTTATTGGCTAACTCTCACATATTCGTTTAACCCATTTCTAATAATCTGTGTGTCACCATGAGTCGTGGCTTACCTGGAAAGATTCAGTGTGTGTGACCTGGCAGCTTCATGGCAGGTGGTTCTCCCTGACTCTGCCTTCTCTCTCCCAGAATTCCATTCTGTCTACTCCCCGTACCTAAGGGCTGCCCTATCAAAAGACAAGGCAGTCTCTTTATTCAACCAATGAAAGCAACAGAAATACAGAAGGACCTCCTACACCATTTCCCATTTTTCTGTTTAAACAAAAAAGAAAGGCTTTCACTTTAACATAGTAAAATTACATATAACAAAACAGTTATCAAGCAAGAATTACAGTTACAATATTTATATCTATTTTATCTTTTGTCATAATAAAGGAAAATTTTAACTATAACTAACCATTCTTCAACTCCATCAAAGACTTCAGAAGAATATAATATTACGTAAGTAAACAAGAAATAAGCAACTTCCAAACTCTAGAAAAGACAGAGACATCTCACTGCCTGGACAGTCACCCAAAGTTCTTCTGTACTGTTAGGGCATCCGTCTTCAGCCTACAGGCCCATAGTATCCAGCAGACATATTCATGAAGTAGGAAAATCAAAGACAGTTCAGTCAGTTCAGTCACTTTCTTCTGTGTCCTGCAGAATGTCTTACATACTCTTTCATGAAGCAGGAACCCTGAGGATCATCTCACCTTTAGGCAAGTCCAGCAGTTCTCTCTCTGCGGGTTCTTTGTGTCCATCTAAGCAGTCTAGGCAAGAGCAGTTTCTTGCCCAAATGGCTATCAAACTCCATAAGGAGCCTTTTCGATGCCCATCTTCCTCTTGAAGTAGATTGGTGCTGCCAGGAGCAGATGTGTCTCATTGTCATGAAAAACCCTAAATTATTAAAATATTAAATACCATATTCTGTCATCTTTGAAAGATATGAAGAATGCCTACCTAACTGAAATATACCTCTACATATCTAGAAAATCTAACTAACATGACTAGAAGTTTGACTATTATTGATAATTATCTATTAACAACCTATATTTCCTAATTATACATTACATTTTTAAATGAACTACATAATTACAATACCTTAATCAAGATCAGAAATATATATACATACAACAAAATTGACCTTAAATTTATATCAACAAACCAAGATTTATACCAATGTAAATTATTCATATCTATATCATCTCCCCCTTTAAATGTAAAAGAACATTTATAAACAGTATTTAGGAATATGGATGTAGCTATTTCTCACCAAACTTCTTCCTGCTTTATGGGGGTGCTGTTAAACAGGTCTTTCATGGTGTATCCTGTGTGCCAGGTTCATCTCATTCAGCAGTTGAGTGAAGTTGAGGTGTTCACAGTGACCTTTCAGGAGGGCGTGGTCTATCAAACCATATTTGCCTGGAGGCAATCCACAGGATCTCATCCTCTGTGAAAACAAAAGAAGAACCTCTTTTCCGAAGCACCATATCCTTAGACCCAAATTTGGAAGTCTTTATACCTTTAGAACATATATGTTGGTTTAGTTTAGCAGACCACACAATGAAATGTCTCTTTGTACTTAGCTCCTTCACAGTCAAAAATTTGAAGAAAACACAATAAAATACATAATACAGACATTCTGTGAATTTTCCATTTTTACGTGGCTTATTTTTTTATTATTATTTCCTATAATCTATGATTATCTGTACTCTGTCTCTTTAAAGACTTTACCTTTTTTTTAAAGCATTAACTTTATTTTATGACTCTCAAATATACTCCTTTTCTTTTCTCACCCAAGCCTACGTACACCCATCCAACATTGTGACTCATTTAGAGGTCTTTTATGTCTGAATTTGTCCTATTGTGAATCTGTAATTCTTTACTATTCAGGAGCATTTCTTAAAATGCTAAGCACTTCTTAAAAACTTAAGTTGCGCCATATAGTGGTAATATGGTACCGCCTGTTTGCTCCCAGTCTAAACCTTAACTGCGCTGTTATCATGATAATTACGATAGTTCCAGCCTGAGATCAGCACAGTTCAGCATGGCGGAGCTGCTCCTGCCTCAGAGCCATTTGGTGCCCTTGAGCCGTGCACAGTTCCAGGCATACAGTGAGTCCATATTGCCATCCCACTCCTACCCAGGCAGGAAGAGCTGAGCCACAGACATGGTCTCAGCTACTTTACTCCCAACCCCAAGTGGGCACACAAACATCTGGGCCAAGGAATGCTCCATAGCTGGAGTTTGCACTGGCAGCAGGGCCCAGGAAGCCTCATTTTAAAATGGCATGGCTTTTTTCCTGCTATTTCCTATTGCCGAGTTAGGAAATCTCTCTGCAGCATGCCCCAGAAAACAGCAAAAAGCTGTGTTAAACTCTCTCTCCTTTTTAAGCCCTCTGAGGTTTTTAAGTGGATTTAGTCCATCACGTTGAGGTGCCAATTTGTAAGAAGGAGAGGGCTGCGTTCCCAGCGCCCAGCTAGCTTATACCCAAAATAATTACACAGAAACTGTATTCATTGAAATACTGCCTGGCCCATTAGCTCTAGCCTCTTATTGGCTAACTCTCACATATTCGTTTAACCCATTTCTAATAATCTGTGTGTCACCACGAGTTGTGGCTTACTGGGAAAGATTCAGCATGTTTGACTCTCTGGACTCCATGGTGGCTCTCTCTCTGACTCTCCCTTCTCTCTCCCAGAATTCTGTTCTGTCTACTCCCCCTACCTAAGGGTTGCCTTATCAAAAGGCCAAGGCAGTCTCTTTATTCAACCAATGAAAGCAACAGAAATACAGAAGGACTCCTACACCAGTTATTGATTTTTTTTTTTATCTCTTTAGTGCCCGAGATTTTTTTCTTCCCTCTCTTGTGTTCTGTTGGTGAGGCTGGCCTATGAGGTTCCTGCTCAAGTTCCTAATTTTTTTCATTTCCAGATTTCCCTCAGTTTATATTTTCTTTTCTTTATTGCTTCCATTTCTACTTTCAGGTCTTGAACTATTTTATTACTTTCCTTCCACTCTTTGTTTGATTTCTTTGTTATAGATTTCTTTAAGGCATTAATTCATTTCCCCTTAATTGATATCAATCATGTCTATAAAGGCTACTTTAAGTTCACTTTGTTTGCTTCAGCTGTGTTGCAATAATAAAACCTGTTGTGGTAGGGCTGATGGGCCCTAGCGGAGACATATGGTATTGTTTGTTATTGATTGTGTTTTTACACTGTTGTCTAGCCATTTGGATTTGACAAGATTGTATTTGTAGTTGTGTTGTCTTTGCTGGGTGAATATTTTATTCCTTAGACTTCATTACTCTCACTGTTTTCTAGGACAGTATTGTGATTATGTACTGCCTGGTGGGAAATTCTTCTGGGATTCTAATAGTTGTAGCCACTGAGGATTACAGCTACAATGTTTTTCTAGGTATTGGCAGCTACACTTAGGAACAGGGATGGGCTGTGATATGGGGTTTAGGAGGCCCACCGGAAAGGTAGGAAAGCAGAGTGTTGCACAGGGATATCTTAGGTTCGTGGGTATGGAGGCAGAGTGAGGAGAGGCTGAAGCAGGTGGTCAGCTGCAGACCGGGCAGGGGAATGGAAGATTGGATGTTCAGGAGAGGATAGAGACATGAAGATCTGCACTCACATACCTGTGTCTCTGGCCAGAGTTTTGTTTGCTTTTCCTTTCTTTCCTTCTTTCTGTTAATATTTATGCATGTAATTCATTAGATTAGCTTACTCTGAAATATTCACAATAACTGAATCACGCCTGAGAGGCCTGGTAAAGTCAAAGACTTTGGAAACCTCTGGAGCTCTAGGGCTTTGGGTAGTTATCTAATATGGGTCCTGATTCCTGTTAGGCTGTTGCTGGCCATGTCATTGGAGCAGCAGGTGGCAATTAAAGTTCAAAGTGTCAGCCTACTAGGAGGTTAACTCCCTGATGAGTGAATCTCAAATGGGATAGACAGACCCAGGGAGGTCTCTTGCTTTTGCTGTGCCTTTACATATTTGTGCTGCTATCTTCATCTGATATGGTATGGGGAGATCCCCACTATCTAGTATGTAGTGTGTTTATCTCTTGGAAACATCACATCCTACTAGACATTTTTATCTGTGGATTATTATGAAGATGATTCCTTCCGAAGCTGTACTGTCTGATTGGATAATAATAATTATTTATTATTAGTTAATTAGTTTATCCAGAGTTTTGTTGAATGAAAATAAAACAAGGAAGTGTCACATGGCTAGAACACATGAGTTTTATTGAGGAGCAGTATAGACTGTGACTTAGGTTAATGATTAAGAAAAACAATTGAGTCCCAGTAGCCTGACTAGTTTAAATTCTTTTAATCTTAATGTTGGGAGTTGTGGTCACAGGTTTCAGGCTGCATAGCTGAAACAAGGCTTTGAAAATAACTTAAAGTTAAACTAAGATGTTTCTGTTAAATAGTTTTGAGGTGAAAAACCCAGGAAAACAATCTAAAGTTTTAGGAAGGCACAGAGTTGATTGAGGAACCCTTTTGAGTCAGGGAGCAAAAACAAAGCAGCCCAATTATTAGCTGATGTACCTTTCTTGCTAGGATTGGTTGATGACCAAATGTGATGATTAATTCCTCATACCCATTTCTGTCTACAATCTCCTGATATAAAAGACTATTGATGAGTAGATATATACCCTAAATATTTAAAGTAGAACTGACTGATTCTTTTTCATATATAAAAGTTTAGGTTTACGATGTAATAAAGTAGTTGTACCGTTCTTTGTAAGTGCAAAGCATAGCCTGATAGTAAAAGACCTGACTGAGAAGACTATTTTGATTACCTACTCGGTTAATCTCTAACAAGTTGCTTGGTTATGAGTGTTTGTGGGTTCTTGGGATAATTTGTCTTCCACCTGCAATATGTAAAATGTTGAATAAGTAAGGGATATAGGAAACATGCTGTTTTTTTTTACTGTTTGTTTTGTATTCATTTATTTTTTCACTTGAAAAGCAGAATGTAACCATGGTGTAATTCTTATATTGCTTGAAAAACTTGATTGGGGTATATAAGCTGTAAAAAAAAAAAAAAAGAAGCATACGGCAGAAAGAACATGGAAAGAATACAGAAGAATAGAGAGTAAAGATGGAAGCCATCAAGAGAGAGAGTATCTTTTTCCCTAGCCCCATCAGATAAAAGTCTTAGAACGTGCTGACTCTGTGGCTTCCCTTTGAGCCCTGTGCTGCTGGGGACTGCTCTGCAGGCAGCGATATCAGGCCTTCCATGAGAGAAGAATGTGCTCTTAACTGTCGGGCCATCTCTGTAGACCTTTAAGAGAAGATTTACTTTATTATTTTAAAAGTATGCATCTTTGTATGTGTATGACAATTTGGGGACAGGTCTTTCTATTTTGGGGGGAGGGTTATAATGTAATTACTACATTTCTCCCTTTCCTTTCCTCCCTCCATTCCCTCCCATATGCCACTCCCCACCCTCCCTCAAAGTCATGGCCATTTCTTTTATTGTTTTTCCACACATATATGTACATATATACAGGTAGATTCCTAAACATAACCTGTTCAATCTGTATGTATGTTTTCAGGGCTGACTATTTTCACTGGACAACAAGAAGACCACATCTCCTGATCTCAGTTTTCCTCAGTGGCCTACAATTCTTGTGTAGGATTAGGTTCTTAAGGCTTTTCACTTCCAAGTTTGGCATCTTCATTAGTCATCCCCTCCAGCTCACCTCTAGGCAGTAATGTTGGTAAGATGAATAGCCCACTACATCATACTAGTGCTCCCCATATGCCCACGGGTGAAGATATCATTCATTGGAACATGAGCAATTACCATGGGCCATGCCACTGAAAAAAAACTGACTCTCTCTCCCTCAGCATCATCAACTGCCTATGGCCCCTCATCTGTGGGTGGGGCTCCATGACCCCATTCCCTCTCCATGCTGGAGTGTTGATGACTTGATTTTGTGTGGATTTGTACCAACAACCACAACTGCTGTGAGTTCATGACTACAACCTCCTTGCTACATTCAGAAAACACTGCTTCATAGCTTCCCTGATCTCTGGCTCTTACATTTTTTCTGCCTCTTCTCTGGTGCTTCCTGAGCCATGTGAATGGAAGTATATGGGGGTTTTAATGTAGTTGGTCCCATATACTCATAGGGAGTGGCACTATCAGGAGCTGTGGCCTTGTTGGAGGAAGTGTGTTACTATGAGATCTCCTATGCTCAAGCTACACCCAGTGACACAGACTGCTTCTTGTTGTCTGTAGATCAAGATGTAGAACTCTCAACTCCTCCTCCAGCACCATGTCTGCCTGCACACCTCTGTGTCCCACTATGGTGGTAATGGACTAAACCTCTGAAACTATAAGCCACCCCAATTAAATGTTTTCCTTTATAAGAGTTGCCATGGTCATGGTGTCTCTTCACAGTGAGAGAAACCCTAACTAAGACCAGGGGATATGGTAGAGATGTCCTACTTAAGGCTGGACACCCCATGTTCCCTTCTTTCAGAGCCTCAGTCAGGTGTGCTCTGCATTCTATTCAGGGCTTTTGGTGGTGCTCAGTGGGTGAGACGTTGTGAATATTCATATCTCATATTAGTTGAGAGAACGCGGACCCTTAAATGTTTAAAGTTTTATGTTTGTTTTTAATCCAGTCAGCTATTCTTCATTCTTTTACCTTTGTTGTCATTTACATTGAAGATAACCATTGAGAGAGATTTGCTAAATTCTATAATCCTGGTTATTCTTTTGGTTGATTAGATGTCCTCACCCACACCCCATTATTTGCTGGTTCACTGTGCTGGACAAGATGCAGTCTTTCTGATTCCTCCCCTGTTCATTATTCACTCATGGATTGTTTTCTTTCCTTTGATGTCATGACTGAGACTCTCCTTTTCTTTCTTTGCATATAGTATTCATTTAGGTATGTTCTGGAGTATAGATTAGTAGTTATAACTGTCAGAATTTGTGGTTGTCTTAAAATGTTCTTATTTTTCTGTCAATTTTTGTGGATATAGTAATATTAACTCCAATGATTCACATTTAGGACTTGAGATTCACCACCCCACATTTCCCTGTCACTTAGGGTTGCTGGTTAGAGATTGGATGTTATTTTGATGTGTTTTCTTTTTGAGTTGATGCTTTCTTTACAGCTTTTAATACAGTTGATTTGCATTTATTTTTACTTTTTTCTGTTTGTGTGGCTTCATTACAAAAGTTTCCCCCTTTTGGGGCAGACAAAGCAATGCCTCCCTCTGTGAACTACACTCAGTGAGAATAAGACCACTCTCACCATTTTGAGCCAAATTTGAAACAAACTTGGTTTTTATTGTGATGTACCTGAGACCTGGCAAGAGACTGCCTCTCTGCTCTGGTTAAAGAGAGCAACTCTGAGTTAAATTCTTAGGGCCCTCTTAAGGGGTAAAATCAGACGTACTTGCAAAGACGGTTTATAGAAATCAATGGAGCAGTAAGGAAGTACAGAAACCTCTTGTAAAAACAAACAACAGCAACAACAAAACCTAGCCTTTACCATGTTTTTTTGCCACATGATTAGGGAGGGTTAGGGTAAACAGGGAGGGAAACGAAGGGTTTGAGTGTTCCCCAATACAAGTCAAGGTGTAGGTTGGGGCAGGGCAGGTTCCAGGAAACAGTTTGAAATTCATATTAACAATACAGCATGTGTCTCTGTCAATGGCTTGAGAGGAGACTGTCTTAAATTATGTTGTTAAGTAGTAATGATGCTGGTGTTGCTTGTCTGACAGGTGACTGAGCGAGTGACACATTGCAGAGCACAGGTCCTGATTACGATGTCCAGTAGATGTAACATTAGAGAGCTGATGAAGGGGGAACCATCTTAGCCACATTGGCCAGCAAAAATTTGTTTGAGAGGTTTTGTCTGTTTCTTTACATGATCATCATTTTGGTTGCCAATAGTATGAGAAAGATCAGAGATATTAAACAGCACACTCCAGTAAATTGCTGACAACCAAGATTATGTTTAAGTAACAGGAAGTCTATAGTATCTCAATTTTGTAGGACAGTTGTTCTCAAGCCTCCTATTTCCTGATAATGTTAGTGAATATTTCTGCTGAAATATTAGCAGCCTTTGAAATTAGACAGGCTAGTTTAGAAATCTCTTGTTGTAATCCAACAACAAGTCCTGGGACAGGTAACAAAAAGGCCATAGTAGCAAAAACTATAGTGGGATCTAATAAATGTGAGGAATTATTGCAATTTTCAGGAAGAGTTCTTGTAAATCTATTAACTGATTGTAAAGATTTCTTGAGTAAAATAGGGGTAACACGTCCCATTATTCATTATTCATATTATTTCATTGATTTTTTTCTTTGCCAGTCGTATTTGCTTCTATTCTAGTTCTCTTTGTTATCGAGCTTCTGGGTCCTGGCACAATAGGCTGTGTCAAAGTGGGCTCTCTTTCATGGCATGGGTCTTAAGTTGGACCATTCATTCCTTGTCTACTCCTATAATTTCTGCACCCCTTTAACCGCAGCACATCTTGTAGGAAGGACAAATTGCAGGTTGATGGTTTTGTGGCTGGGTTTGTGTCCCAGTCTTTCCATTGAAAGTCTTGCCTGGTTAAAAAGATGGCCAGTTCAGGCTCTGCATCCATTACTAGGAGTCTCTTAGGTCATCTTCATCTATTCCTGAGAGTTTCCATTGCACTAGGTTTCTAGCTTCTCCCTGAGATGCCCCTTGCTTTGGGACAATGGCCTTTTATCCTATCACTTGTATTATTTTAATAAAACACTGATTGGCCAGTAGCCAGGCAGGAAGTATAGGTGTGGCAACCAGGCAGGAAGTAGAGGCTGGGTGACAAGAACAGGGGAATTCTGGGAAGAGGAAAGAGTCAGTCTGCAGTCGTCATCCAGATGCAGAGAAAGTAAGATGAGAATGTCTCACTGATAAAAGGTACCAAGTCACATGGCTAACACAGACAAGAATAATGGGCCAATTTAAGATGTAAGAAAGAGTTAATAAGAAGCCTGAGCTAATAGGCCAACCAATTTATGATTAATGTAGACCTCTGTGTGTTTCTTTGGGACTGAATGGCTGCAGGACTGGTTGGAATAGAAACCTTAGTCAACAGTGGTGTAGGAGGTCCTTCTGTATTTGTGTTGCTTTCATTGGTTAATAAATAACGAAACTGCTTTGGCCTTTTGATAGGGCAGAAACTTAGGTAGGCAGGAAAAGAGAACTGAATGCTGGGAGAAAGAAGGCAGGGAGAGAGAGCTGCCATGGAGTCACCAGAGTCAGACATGCTGAATCTTTCCCGGTAAGCCATGACCTCATGATGACATACAGATTATTAGAAATGGGTTGAATGAAGGTGTGAGAGTTAGCCAATAAGAGGCTAGAATTAATGGGCCAAGCAGTAATTTAATTAATACAATTTCCATGTGGTTATTTTGGGGGTTAAGCTTGTCGGGTGCCGGGAACGCGGCCCATTCTCCCTCCATACAACAAACAGCCCCCCAATTCCAGTTGTTTCTCCCAGTACTCTTTCCCTCTATCCTACTCCCATCTGATCCTTCTTGTTCCCCCATTCACCTGAGATGTGTATTCTATTTTCCCTACTCAGGGAGATTCATGGATCCCCACTTGAGCCCTCCTTGTTACTTAGCTTCTCTTGGTCTGTGTATTGTAGCATGATTATCCTTTACTTTACAGGAACTGATAGACACTTCTGGCAAAGTGTCAGGATACAAGGTTAATACACAAAAACAAGTAGCCTTACTATATACCCATGACAAACCATCTGAAATAGAAATTGGGGAAGAAATCGCCTTGGAATACAGCTAACCAAGGCCATAAAAGACCTTACAATTGAACTGAAATATCTAAGAAAGTCATTTAAGAGACACTGAGAGATGGAAAGATTCCCCATGCTCATGGATTAGAACAAGCAATATTGTGAAAATGGCTGTTTTATTGTAAGAAACCTACAGAGTCAATGAAATCCCAATGAAAACTCTATGCCGTTCTTCACAGAAGCAGAAAAACATCATAAAAGAAGAGACCCCCGACAGTCAAAGAAATCCTAAGTAAAAAGTGTATTGTTGAAGCTTATGCTATGTCTGTTTTCAAGTTACACTATAGAGCCATAGTAATAGAGACAGAATGGCACTGGCACAAAAACAGACTCAGGCTTATGCTCTGGAGTAGATGATCCTGCTACAAGGTGTGGTATAAATGTCAGCTGACCTGGAGCCAGAGAGATAGCAAGCAACCTTCACTAGTCATGAAACCTGACTGGGTCATACCTGGCGTGGCTCAGGAGTTTTCACACAGCCCCTAGGTCTTCCTTTGTGTTATAAAGACCTTCTGTTGTCCCATGTGAATCTTGACTAAGAGTCTCCCATGGATACAAATCCTATGCAAAACTTGGTTTAGAGAAAAACCGTGGAACCTCATGAATCAGGTATTTGCACCTGGCACTATATTTTCAGAGCTTTTATCAGTTTATTTTGAGATATGGAAATCTACTAGATAAAGGAAAAAAATATAGATGCTGGGAGGTGAAGGTAAGGCGCTTCAGTTCACCAAGACTGAGCCTTTGTAGCAGCAGAGGCTAAGTTCATTCTCATGTGTCTCTGAGTCTTGATTTCTCAAACCAGTGTGAAGACACATATCCGTGCTGAAATATTCATGACATCAAGGCCATAAGCTACCACGATCTGATTTTCAATAAAATCACCAAAGAAAATCAATCAGAGAAAAGAGTATCTTCAACAGTGCTGGAAAACTGGACAGCTACATGTAGGACAACAAAATTAGATTCTTGTCTCTCACCCTGCCCAAAAATCTTCCCCAAAGGAAGGGCCAAGGTCCTCAGTATAAGACCAGACACTGCAGATTTATAGGGGAAAGCATGGAGTTCACTTAAGACAGAGAGATAGGCAAGGACTTTCTGGTTCAGACTCTGATTGTTCAGCAAATAAGGGCAATAATCAATAATTGGGAACTCATAAAATAAAACATTTTATATAAAAAAGAAAATTGTCAGACAAAGAAGAAACACACCATAGAATAGGATAAACCCTTTGTCAGTTTATAAATCTGATAGAGAATTAGCTACAATGTATAAAAAATTTAAAAAGTAAATACTAGGAAAACAAACAACCCAATAAAAAATAGGCCATGACACTGAACGGAGAATTCTCAAAAAGGAAAAAAATGGCTAATTAGCATTTGAAAAAGTGTGCAACATCACTGGCCTCAGAGATATGCAAATTAGAACTACTAAGGGGCTGCAGACCTAATGTCTGTCTCCCATTGTGGGGCTGCTTTCTATCCCTCCAACTTTGTATGAACTTGAGAGAAAAACATCCCCAGTCCTGCTGGTCCTGTGCAGTCCACAGTCAGCTCAGCATCCTCTGAGGAGCCAGAGAATCTGCATTGTGCCTTGTCCAGGCTCACTCAGGTTAGTGCTGTGAGATGCCACAGCAGGTAAAGGTCCTGGCCAACAAGCCTGAGTTGCTGAGATACATGCCCTGAATTCTTATGGTGGAAGGAAAAAACCGCCTATGCAGGTCATCCTCTGGCCTCCACATGCACCTGTAAGTTAAATAAGATAAATGCTTCAAATAAAGAATTTCAAATGTCCTTAAGGGATTCAAATTAATTCTAACTTACTATTAACGACTTAAAAATGTGTGACTATAGGTTTGTTACATACGATTATGTTGAACATTGAAGAACTTATTTCATTTACATTATTTGTCAGAATTATGACAATATGTAATCTACATCCTATCACTTTTTTGTTAGATGGCTAGATATGGCAATTAAATTATATAAGTTCAGAATTTCAGAATAGTCAGACAATTGTCTTACTTAAATCTAAAAGTTATCACGAGGTAAGGTGTATAGCTTAGTGATAAAATGCTTGTCTAGCATCTACAAGGCCTGGGTTGGAGACCTAGCCTTATGAGTAATTGAATAAACAGGCTATTGCAGAATTAATTCATGTTAATATGTTTAAAAATTACTATATAATTTGTGTTATTATATAGTAAGATTAAAATAATCAGAATATTTAAAAAATTATTTGGAGATTATACCTCATTCCATGCCCAAAGTCTAAGATAAGACAAAACAAAACAAACAACCACAAATCCTGTCACGGACATGAGGAAAGAGTAACACTTATCCATGGTCAATAGCTGTGGGTGATGTGAGTTTGAACTAATTTTTGAATATGTCTCTCTAAGGACAACTTTGGCATCTTCAGCCACTGTGTCAAGGAACAGAAGTTGTAAGTAAAAGGTTTTCCTAAAGTAGAGACCTGTAGCCAAGAGCCCACCATTGACTGAGGCAAATTTCTCCAAATATTTCAAAAGTTTTCCTTCTAATGTTTCCCTTTTCTTAGAGTCCAACAAATAAGGAGATTTAATGACTTTTTTCAGTTTTTCAACAGGCACTTGGGAATCCTTTGCCTTGAGTTCCAAGGTTCCATCATCAACTCCAAAGAGCTTTCGATAGTAGTTTAAAATCACCTTCAACTTCTCCATATCACTGTCCTTGAGGATGCCCTTTACAGAAAGACTGGTCCAAGCTTCATTCTTTATGGTTTCTAGCCAGATAAACCGCTTCATAAACTTATGCTTTCTTTCAATGTCTGCCTCAGCCATATTCAGTGAAGAAAACATAAAGTTTTGAAGTGTGGGAGTAGAAAGTTTGTTTTTCAGCATGTCCTTCAGGATTGGGAAATCATAGTCAGATACATTTTTGTTAGAGATCAAGAAGATTGGTGGTACATTCAGGTTATTTTTCTTAAAGGTATTCACACAATGACGTTGGATCTGCTGCAGTAAGTTTTCTCTTCCAAAGGCATGTTTGCATCCTTTTTCAGTTTCTAGATCTATATCCACCTTGGTTCTCACAAAGTAGAAATCCTTCTTCATCATGCTGACTGCTTTGGCGAGGTCTATGTCATTTTTCTTAAAGCGTGTGGCAGAAACAATGATGAAAAAATCATACTCGTTGAATTTCATTTTCTCCAGATAATTTTTGGGTGGGAATTTTGTGGTTCCAATCCCAGGCAGGTCCCAAATAACCACATTGGGAATATTGGGGTGTTTGTATGGAGTTCTCCTCATGGTTGTTTCCACCACACCAATTGGAGCTGAATTTTCCTCTTCATGTCCAATCCCCCTGAAGACATTGATAAAACTGGACTTCCCAGTTCCAGACTCTCCTATTACAGCAATATTGAATGAGGCACTGCTAATTTCTCTTAATGAATCAGTAATTACATTTGTCTTCTGAATGTTTCTTTGTGCCAGGTGTAACTCAATTGAAGTGATGGTTTTCTGAGAAATGCTTCTGTTTTCTTCCTTAATCATCTTAAAGTATTTACACACGTCTTCATCCTTAGATGCGTCAGAGAGCAGCTGACTCATGGCAGTAAGCAATTAAAGGCACTGAAAGGAAGAAAGGAGAGTAAGGTGGGATATAGGCTGATGCCAGATGGATGACTTTGTACTTTGCCCTCTTCAAGCACTGTGTCCTCCAGACAGATGCCTATTACCTTCTAATCTGGGCTAGTTCTTATGTATTTCTATTTGCTCTCAGTTAGGTCTTTTATGATGGAAAATTTAAAACTCAGTGAAAGTAAGGGTATTCATGTAATCATCTGTGTTAAGGCCTTTCATTTGTATTTTAATAAATAAAGCTTGCCTGAAGATCAGAGCATAAAATAGCCTCAATGGTCACGTTTACAGACCAGGCAGTGGTAACACACACCTTAAATCCCAGTAGCCACACTAGTTGCTATAGAAACCAGGCAGTGCATGCCTTTAATTCCAGTGGTGCACACCTTTAATCTTAGCCCTGGAGAGGATTATAAAACGGAGGAGACAGCTATCAGGCTCAGTCTCATTCTGAGATTCTGGGAGGTAGGATCACCATTTCAGACTGAGGTAGAGGTAAAAGCTAGTGGCTGAATGTTCTACTCTTACAGATATGATCTTGTTTTGAACAGAAAAAAGGGGAAGTGCTGTGGGATAATGGTCTTGTACCCTGTAAAGATTTGTCACTTGTTTTGATTTAATAAAATATTGATTGGCCAGGAGCCAGGCAGGAAGTTTAGGCAGGGTGACCAGACTAGGAGAATTCTGGGAAGAAGAAGGGCTCAGTGTGCAGTTGCCAGTCAGACAGAAAGGAAGCCAGATGAGAATGCTGCACTGAGTAAGATACCAAGCCAGATGGCTAAACACAGGTAAGAATTAAAGGTTAATTTAAGTTGTAAGAGTTAATAATAAACCTGAGCTAATAGGACAACTAGTTTATAATTAATATAAGCTGCTGTGTGGGTTTTTTTGGGGACTGAACAGCTGGGGGACTGAGCAGGACAGAAACTTCTTTCTACACATCTGCACATGCTCATTAGCTAGCTTCAACTACTTTAGAAACGAGAGCAACCGTGTTGCATCTAATTTGACTAGAGTCTTCCAGGCCAGTCTAAGGTGTTATTTCATCCGTGCATACTTCCTTCAATATGTGCCTTCAAAGTATGGGGAATTTTAACTAGCATAGGTATAATCTTTCAAACTGAGGAGCAAATAACAATCATCATCAATGTTTAGCCAATGTCAAATCTTATCAACAGTTACATAAACCTTCAGTTTATACTTTTACTTTCATCCATTTGATTTAATTGACATAAATATTAATTTTCATTGATTTTCTTTCTTTGTGTCTTTTCCATAACTCAGAACCCATGTCTGTGAGTAATGAAAACTTGCAATAATAATACAAACATTCTTCATTCTTAAAGTCCATGTGAAAAGCCATTTACTCAATGCAATATTTCAGTGTGCTCAAGCTATTATTTAGCTCTGTTTTATTTTCATACTTTACTTCATAAAAATCATCTACCTGTGCACTGGAGAGTAGCTCAGTTGCTGGAATGTTCCTAGCATGAAAAAGGCCCTGGGTTTGATCCCCAATACTGCATAAGCTTGGCTGGATGTGGACACATATAACTTATAGACTTATAAACTTATCTACATGTTGGCTCACATCCAGTCAATTTTATGCACTGAGGTCTTTGATCCTTTTGAATAGATTTTTAAGGAAGATGAGAAAAATGGGTTAGGTGCATGGTGGTGGTGGTAGTGGTGGGAGCAACCCAGTAAGGAGCCCCTCTAACGGCCTCTGTTTCAGTTCCTGCTTCTAGGTTCCTGCCTCCAGGCTCCTGCCTCCAGGCTCCTGCCTGAGATTTGACTTCTCTCAATGGACTGTGACCTAGATATGTTAGCCACATAAACCTTTTCCTTCCCAGCTTACTTTTAGCCAGTGTTCTAGTACGTCAACAAAAAGCAGACTTACACAGAACATAGAAATGAATAATTTCGTCAAAGTGGCAGAGTACTAAGTCAACACAAAACCAGTAGCTATTCTATATGCTAGTAACAAGCTTCCTAAGAAATAAATCAGGGAGGGGGGAGAAATCCCACAAAAGTAACTAAAACACAAACACTAGGGCATAAGCATAACCAAGGAGGCCGAAGACCTTTACAATAAAAACTTGAAATGTTGAAGACAGGAATTGAAGACGACATTAGAAGATGGAAAGCCCTTCCATGCTCATGAAGTGGGAGAATTAGTGCGGGGAAAACTGCTGTATCACTAAAACTGATCTTTGAATACACGGCAACGCATAAAAATTACAGTTCCATTCTTCACAGGATAGAAAACCCAACCCTAAAGTCCACACAGATGGACAGAAGACCCACAGCAATCATGAATCAAGAGTGATTGTGGATGCATCATGATACCTGTGGAGAGCCTAGAATGCAACCACACTGACAAGCAGCAGCCTGGTATTGGCAAAGCAAGCAAGCAATCAAGCAAACCACCCACCCACAGAAATTCAGGTCAGGGAACTGGATAGAGGAGCCAGAAACAAACCCAACCATAAACTATTTGACATAGGCATCAAAAATATACACAAGAGAAAAGGTAGTATCTTCAGCAAATGATCTGGGAAAGCTAGATATTCCCATATAAAAGTATATAAACATTTCTCCTTTTATTTTGATGGGAAACCTCTATTATAATTGTTCCTTGTAGCAGAATTAATATTTACATTCTTGTACTCCCATCAATCAACAATATTTAGGTGTTCCTTCCCCTCTCACCTCCCTCCTCTCCAACATTTGTGTTATTTTACCCTTATTGATTAATAGCTATTTTCCCTGGGGGTGAAACAGAATTTCAATGGAGTTTTGTTTTAAGAGTTATCTGTATTGATTTATGATTTGAGGGGGAATAGCATGTGTGTGTTGCTGGGTGACTATGTGTGCAGAAGCCAGAAGAAATTTCTTCTCTGGACCACTTGGTGCCTATTCCTCTGAAACAGGGTTTCCCTGAATCTGGGGCTTACTTCTCTCCTATTGAGGAAGTAATCAAGTCTGAGAAGTCCTCTTGTCTCTGGATCCTCTCGGTGCTGATCTGCCCAGCTTGTTCCATGCTTGCTGGGATGTGAATGCTGGTCATCATAATTATGGAGCAAGCTCTGTTAGCCCCTGAGCCATCTCTCCAGTTCCTCACTGTTGTTTTTGATTTGCATTTTCCCGGGCTAACGATTGTGAACATTATTGTCATGTATTCTTTGGGCAATTTTCTTCTTTTGAGGACTGTCTGTTTTGTTCATTCTCTCATTACGGATGGGATTTGATATATTTGTGTTGAAAACAGTATGTCCTGTATATATCTAGGAACTTATCCCTCATTGGATGAATCCAATTCCAAGAGATCACCCTTGAATACATCTATATACAAAAATATTAAGTGGACTCAGTCAGCTGTCTATGTATATATACTTATGTCTATATACACAACAACAATAATTAAAGAAGTCATGAATTGGGGAGGACACAGGGTGAAAGGGAAAAAGGGAGGAATACAATTGATATAAATACTCATGTATAAATTACTCATGTATGAAAATTCTAAATAGATTTAAATGTGAAAGAAGGTTCTTTCATGAGGAGTGAGAGCTACATTTATCTGTGGTCATAAAGATAAGAATTTCCAATACAATCAAAGCTACAATGATTTAGAAAGGTGCAGTAACAGGTGCTTCTCTAGTGTCTATGACCTCTCCAATTATGGATATTTGTCTAGGTTTACAGTAGGTATAAATTCCTTTCTATAGAATGGGACTTAGTTCAATTAGACATCTTTGATTATCCACAATATGAACTGTCACCATTGCACCAGTAGAGACATCTTTCTGGGCTGGACATTGTGGTTCATAGGCTTTATAGCTGTGTGGGAATGGATTTTGTGGGAAATGCTGTTTGAAGCTTGTCTTTACAAATCAAACTTTCACTCAACCTTTAACTAAGTTAATGATGTGCTTTGAAATCATTTAGAATTATGCACTCATTCTTTTTACATCCTGAGTCAGAAACAGCTGCCCTTTAAGAAAAACAATGTAATCAGTATTACTATGTTTTGAACACCCTGATAGACCATGTCTCTTGTTTTTCCTTTGTGACCATTTACACCCCTGATTCAGAACAATGTATGTATGCATAAGGTACAGTGGCTAGACCTAAGCACATTTGTTGAAAACAGTGAGGTATTGAAAAATGTTCCCCTTCAAGTAAAATGTTGAAAGCAACATGTGGGTACAGACTGATAGTGTCTGATTGTGAAATTGTGTGCTGTTCTGAGTTAATAAGGCCAAAGAACAATCTCTCCCCTTGCGAGGCTCTGTAAAAGATTGATTGTCCCTCATTCCTCCTTGGTACCATATTTACTGTGCTGATTAATAAAGGTGATAGCCCTTGTTCAAGGGACCAGGTCAGAGGAGAGAGCAGATATCTTCTGACAAACCAGCTCTCTCTTGGCTAAATGACTCCAAAGGTCAGTTTCTCTTCCTTTTCATCACGCTACAGTGGAGTTAGGCCTATTGTTTGCTTTTCTCCCTTGGCAGTTTGCATAGCATCTGCTATTGGGAGAGCTAGTTTCAGTGAGGAGGCTTCCAGACCAATCCCAGGTGGATTCCTCCAAGTCCTGTGTCCAAGGTGTATTCAGTAATAGGGCCTTATCTTAA
The DNA here is from genome assembly GCA_004026605.1 of Ondatra zibethicus. Classification (NCBI taxonomy): domain Eukaryota; kingdom Metazoa; phylum Chordata; class Mammalia; order Rodentia; family Cricetidae; genus Ondatra; species Ondatra zibethicus. Next base: position 68,352 of record PVIU01006942.1, on the reverse strand, counting down.
AGTTCTGGGAGGCCCCCAAAGGCAATGAAAATGGCCTTTGTTATTTTGGTGAATTTCTGGACCCTCTGATTTATAAGTCAAAGAAAGGTTTCCCATGCCCAAGACTGGGATTTTCATTAGATGGTCTTTAGTTCTTGTGGGGGAGCCTTATCACTCAACGCAGCATGATTCCATTAAAATATATGCATTTTTATTTATACATATATATCATGTATATGATATATATCATATATGTATTCTAAAGAGGGTTTATAAAAAAATATATTTCCCCATGGCTTTCATTAGTGCTATTTCTCTTTCAGTCTTTCCTCTCCTCCATATTGTCTTGCCACAGTTACAGCCCCTCCTACTTCCCCTTTTCCCTCTTCATAGCATAAGGGAATACTGCTATCCTCTTCTACAGAGTTTCTTTTCTCTCCTTCCCTATGGTCCTTGTCTACTTTCATTGCTTCTCTAATTATCTCAGATGTATACTCAAATGTAAAGATTCTCAGAATCCACGACTAAGAGAATAAATAAATGGTGTCTGTCCTTCTAGGCCTGGTCGCCTCACTTAGTAGTAGTTCCCTGTTCTAACCATATAATGGTGAATTTCATCATTTCCACTTTATATATGTACCACAATTTCTTATTATCTGTTCATCAGTTGAAGGGCATCTAGGTTGTTTCCATTTCCTAGCTATTGTGAATACATTGGCAATGAACATGGATGAGCAGGGATCTCCTCAGAAGGGCATAGACTCCTTTGAGTGTATGTTAAGGAGTGTTACAGAGGCCCACACCTAGTTCCCACATAGAGAAGGAGTGACTCTGGGTACTGAACCCCAACTGACACATCTACAGTGTAGCCATTACACCCAGGGCTCAGGGAAAGTCACAGAAGTGGAGGTGGGAAGATTGTAAGAGTCAGAGCACCAGGACATCAGCTGCAAATATTTTCCTTTAGACATGGAAAGGATGCTGTAGCCAGGAAACCTCAAGTATATGGCTGTGTAAGCAAGAGCTGCATAATGACATCAGTTGACATATCAATGTGGATGGGAGCAATTTCTCAAAATCTCATCTCTAGAAGAATAGCTACAAGCAAAACCAATGGCTGTTGAAAAAGGGACAATCAGTTTTCTCTAGCAATAAACCCACTGAAAGATTATCCGATCCAAAGTGGCCAGTCCTAGCCACATGGACATAAGAGCAGCACTAAATAAATTCAGTAGGGTGTGTGTGTGTGTGTGTGTGTGCGCCCGCACATGCATGTGTGTATAATAACAGAAGAAGAGATTGTAAATTTGAGAGGGAGTAGTGGATGATGTGGGGTGATTTGGAAGGGAGAGGATGAGAGGTAGAAACCACATAAGAACAAGACTCATGTATAAAATTCTGAAAAAATTAAATAAAAACTCCACCTGTTGCAAGCATGAATATTAACAGGAAAATATAGAACACTGAAATAGTTGAGTGTGCACAGCAAGCTTAGGGTATGTGTGTAAAGTATAGACTGGAGCACAGCGAGCTTAGGGTATGAGTACAAAGAGACAATAGGCTAAAGAAGGAAGAGACAGTCTTTGTTAGAAACACAGGCACCAGCAATCAACAATGTGACTCAGAATTTTTTTCTATGAGTAGAACTGAAGGCTCAAAGAGCAAAAGAATGAGAAAACAAATACAGTAAGAAATGTAACTTGAATCTGTATTATAAAAGGGAACAGGAATAAGCCCAAGGTATCAAGAATAAAGAAACTAGCAAGCCAAAACCCAGTTGAAATACCTTTAATTGCTGAACCTTAAAAGGATACAAATAATTACCCAAATTAGAGGCTTTAGGATAAAGGCTGGAGGAATTTGGCTTAGTGGATAAGACTGCTTGCTGTACAAGCACAAGGACTTGAGTTAAAATCCCAAGCATCCAGTGTAAGAAAATGAAGTCAGTTATGGCCAAGCACACCTGTGACCATGGGGTGGGGGAGCCAAGCCTCAAAAACCAACCAACCAACCAAACAACCAAACAACCAAACAACCAACCAACCAAACAAGCAAACAGCCACTAACAAGCAAATACGAAGTAACAGTGCAAGCATGTTAGAAAGTTGGAATCAAAAGGGAAAGACAGAACTACTTTCCAGCTCATTCACATTAAATATCAAACCACATAAAGGGAAGAGAAAACTGAACAATAGAAACAGATGGTGATAAAATTACAGATCAATGTTAATCATCATCATATTTAGAGAGTTATAATAGTGCTAGTGAATTGAATGTGCCAGACAAAGATAAACACATGTGAGCACGCCAACATGTATGTGAATGTTCATGAGCATAGGGATGTATAATAAGGTATTTGTGAGCATGTCCTGGGAATGTTGTTATTGAAGTGCTTTGCATGTTTATTTTCACTTTTGGAACTTACAGTATTTACTGCTTTTATATTTCAGAGCAACACATAATTGTATTTTCTAATATGCAAATACTTAAAATGGAATTATTTAAAATTATCTAATTAGGTACATTTAAAATACCACTATTATGTATGACATTTAATTTAATTCATGAAGTGTAATTTACTATGATGCATCCAAATCTGACCAAATTTAGCAGCCAATGTTTTACACATCTAAAAGAAAACCCACTAAAAGCCTCCAAACCAGAAGCTTGGACATTTATTATCTCCCACTTCGACAAGACAGTGATCAGTCAGAGCTGTCCAGTCTTGACAGCTTTAGTCCCCATTCTGGGCTTTATTCCCAATCTGTAAATAAATATTAAGCATGTCAGTCTGCTAAACAATGTCAGTCTGTCAAGCACCCAAAGTTCCAACTGTTATAGCATTATGTGCACAGAAAGGCACATCACTAAGTCTAAAAAAGTCATCATTAAAAATCTGTTGCTGTAATAGTGGAGAGGATGCCTGAACTGGTCTTCCCCTGTAATCAGATTGATGACTACCTTAATTGTCACTATAGAACCTTCATCCAATAGCTGATGGAAGCAGATATAGAGATCCACAGCTAATCACTGGACTGAGCTCCTGGAGTCCAGCTGAAGAGAGGAGGGAGCGATAATATGAGCTAAAGGATCAAGACCCTGATGGGGAAACTCACTGAAACAGCTGACCTGAGCTAGTGGGAGCTCACTGATTCCAGACTGACAGCTGGGCAACCTGCATAGGACTGAACTAGGTAATGAGTCCAACTCTTCCAGTTCCCTTGAGCTCTTCCTTAGAAAGCTTCCCTAATTCTAGGCGGTGCTGGCTTCCAAGGAACGCTGCTTCCTCACTGCCCTGTTCTCTCCAGCTGTGTCCACTGAGCCCCACTGTAGGAGGCAGCTGTTGGCAGCTCTCCTGCCTCTGAGAGCCTCTTCACACAGAAGCACACTGGGTTTTTTTTGAAAAGGGGCAGGTAGGAATGAACAAGAGCAGATGCTGTTGGACACCCGAATCCTGAGCTACAGACCTCATGGGTGAGAAACAAAAATAAAAAGTAAAAACCATTATGTTTTCTGGCTCCCAGGTATGACAAAATTGTGGGCTCTCCACCACAGGAAGCCAGATACTTTAGCCTTCCAACTGTCCCCTGTGAATCTTACAGATATGGTCCTGGTGGTTTTGGAAAAGATGTTTATTTTTAAGGACCCTGTTACTACTCTTAAGTCTTCCTTTGAAGAGGAAGGGTCACAGCAGGAGCCAGTGAACTGCCTGCCAGAGCAGGGGCTTTCAGAACAGCCACAGCAGAGCCGCAGGCTTTAGGCCACTGTGGTAGCAAGGCCACACACTGAAGCCCAGGAGCAGGCAGGCTTCTGTATTCCTTACTCTGGGCTTTGAAAGCCCGTCTCTCCCCTGGTCTCACTGCTTCACTGGAATGGCTGTATGTTGTTCCCACAAAGCAGCAATATTACACCACATGCTCACCACTTTTCTTCAGCAAACTGGAAATTTAGATTCTCAGTCATTGGTTTCATTTTTCTGTTTGACTCAGTGGCGGACACACTGTACTGTTTTTTTAGCTATTAAACGTAGCATTTATAAAGCAAACTTTTATTTTGACTTCCAATGATGAAAACAAAATGCTAACACAAATTACTGATTAACATACAAACACAAAGAAAACACCTCCCCCAAACATCCCCTTTGGGACCCTTAAAATTAAACAATGTACAGGTCCCTTCATTGTCTTCCTTAAATACAAAATTGCAATTTTAAATTTAATTTTTTCCCCTAATCGTAAAGGACACCAGTGTCTCGGGGAGGAAAGGAATAAAAAGGTAAGTGTGGTGGCTGATGTTCAAAGTCAGCCTAGGTTACCCAGAGAGTGCAAAGCTCCTGAGGGTTGGCCCTTAGTGCAGAGGCCCTGTGCTTGTTTAGAGTGCACAAGACCTCAGGTTCAGGTTCCTATTACAGCAAAACAAAGTCCACCAGCCATTTGCCAACAGTGAGGCACACTGCATCTGCTGAGCAGGGCTGGGCCTCTCAGACATTCTAGACACAGGTTTTAGACTTCCTTCCCCCAGTGCTCTTCTGGCACTGTAGCCAGGACCACAGTTTTTCTCCTTCCTGTAGGAAGGCTGTTTAATTAGCTCAGACCTGATTTCTTAACCTTCCTTTTCCTACAAACCTGCTTAGTTCAAGGCTTTTCATGGTAGTATGATGGGCCTTGCCATCAGTTAAGGAGAGCAAACTCTTGCTGTCACCCTGGAGTGTCTCGTCTATATCAAATCAGTATGCAGACTTGATCTCTATTTACACACCCATTTACCATTGATCACTCCACTTGCCTTAGCTTCTTCAAGACTTCCCCAACCCCATCTTTGGTATTGCTATGTTTTCTGTGATTGTCCATGTAACAACATACATGATCAAACAGCCAGAGTTGTTCTACTGACACTGAAGCCATGTTGTCTCAAGTCAATTCTGAGAAGCAGCATGAGAATCCCCATTTCACTCAGGGAAACTTTTTTGCTGCTGTCACCCACATGAGTATCATAGTCCAGTCCTCAATAACTTTCTTCTTAATTATTACAATATCCAGCACTCACGTGTCTCCAGGGTGCAGATGCACCAGAGTAGGAAAACTGAAACATTGTGATAGGCGGTGTGAAGTATAGGTTGGCATTATATCAAGGCTGTTTTCCTGTCTGCTCTTGCAAAAAAGTCCCTAAAGACATGTTTATACAATAGATGAACTAGATCTTCAAGGATCAAAGAACTAGCAGCAAGGAACATGGCTAAACTGAGCTCCCATGTCCCTGTTGGTAGTTTTCACTCAGGGTGATACTTTCTCTCTGATGACTCTTAGGAACCTCTGGAGACATTGTGTACGGCACAACTGGGAAGCCACAGCAAATCGGCACTTATTACACAGACACAACAGATTTTTCTAAACGCCCAATAATGTTCAAGACAGAAATGTTCCTTCCCCACCAATTCTGAACCCCTTTCTACATGTCTAAGTCTTAGCAGACCCCAAATGCCAAGATTAAGAAATTCTGACTTTTAGAGGGAATGATCCAGTAGCCCCTGGTCAAACCCCTAGAACATAGTGCAATACTGGGGCCATGTGTGCTAGGCACAGAGAGAATTAAGGAAGAAACTGCTTTTATAGCTCTTTAAGAACTTTTTGAATGACATCCTTAATGTTGCTGTCAACTGTTCAAATCACAGAAAAACAGAAACCTATGAAGAAATCCATCCAGTGTATCTGGCTGTATGTCAAGGACTAGGATGAGGGCCAACCTAGGACATACGCTGACACTTCCTCTAAACAGAGATTTTCTTCCCATTCTAGTCACTAGAAAATTCTGGTCAATGCAGAGGCTGACAAAGCACACAGGCATGGGAAGAGATGACGTAAACAGAAGGGCACATTCCCTGAGTGTGCAGAACTGATTCCTAAGGATCAGAGAGGTAGTCAGCCATAGCAAGGTTGGCTCAGAGTAATGTGTGAACTCAGAGCAGGTGAGAACAGTCAGGTATAAGGAACAGAAGAGAGTTCACAGCTGAAGTTACAGTGCAAAGTGTTGTAGGAGGAGCAGGCTGCGTCCCACTGCCCAGCTATCTCAGCCCCCAAAATAACCACACAGAAATTGTATTAATTAAATTACTGACTGGCCCATTAGCTTTAGCCTCTTATTGGCTAACTCTCACATCTTGATTTAACCCATTTCTAATAGTCTGTATCGCCACTTGATTGTGGCTTACTGGCATGAGTCTAACCAGTGTCCATCTTGGGCAGGAGAATCATGGCATCTGCCTGTCTGTCCTTCTTCCCAGCATTCCATTCTGTCTATTCTGCCCACCTAATTTCTGCCCTATCAATTAAAGAAAGAAAGGCCAAGGCAATTTCTTTATTCAACCAATGAAAGCAACACAAATACAGAAGGACCTCCTACACCAGCAAAGCCATTCCTGCCACAGGCTGGGAAGATGTAGGTAAAGACAGCGTACTGAAAGAGAAGATAAGCCAGATTAAATAAATAAAACTATATCCCGGTTTACTATTGAAGAGGACAATCACCCACAGGGCAAGACAGAATGTTCCTGAAGCACAAACTCTGTTCTCACCTTTTCATTTTATTTTCTCTCATTTTGTCAGTTCTAGTCCTGGATCTGTGATGCAGACTCCAGTGTGACATTTGTCTGCAAGGTCTTTCCACTGACTATGAACACAGGGAACGAGAAGGCTGTGACACAGCAAGCATTACAAAGGGAAGCCTGCCTAAATGACAGCGGTCACCACACCCTGACACAGCTCAGGTTCTCACAGATGGAGAGAAGATCTTAGCACTCCTGCTTTACAGTAAAGAAAACCACAGTGAAGAAGATGCTTCAGGCACAGATTCCCACAGCCAGGTACAGCAGAAGCAGCGTGCAGAGAGACCTCTTCTCCACAGGCCAGAGACCTCTGGGTGTAAGGAATTAAATGTCGACTCTTTTCTAGGACGCAAGATGACAGTGAGATACAATGAACCTCCTGCATACTGCAGAAATTTTCCACTACCTGAAATATCCATTCACAACCATTTTAAAGAAAGTAATAAGAAACAAGCCAAAACAACTGCATACATTGACTAAAACAACATCCAGATGATTACCTTAAGGTCCCTCATCTGGTATGATTAGCAAAGACTATCCACAAGGCAGTTCTGCCCACTTCCCACCAAAGCACCCCAGCTTCCAAGAGAAGGATCCCCACTCTCAAGGGCATGTTACGAAATGTCTTGTTCCCTGGCATCTCTTTACAGAAGAGAGATGGTGAGGGTTAGAAGTTAGACCTGAATCACCTGTTCACTTACCAGAGAATCCTGAGTGCACTGTGTGTGCTCACTGTGGTTCAGCTGCAGGAACCACTGTCCACTATGCTGCAGGCTCTTCCCACGAACCAACCCCTCCTTCTGTAGAAAGCAGCAGGTTTCTGACAGCTTAGCAGGACTCACACACTCTTCAGGGTTCTGCCCCTCCCTCTCAGCGTGTGCTGGTCAATCACAGAGGAGCAGGGGTCAGTTGCTTTCAGACCTGCTGCGTTTCCAAGAAAAGGAAAGTGAAACTAAAGTGAGCAGCTGTGTTTCATTCTATTAAACCTTTGTGTCTTGGCAGAAAAATCTGGACAGTCCTAAAATACTACACGTGTGGAATGTGGGGCTTGGAAATGGAGGGAGATCACGGAGAAGCACCTGACTAGCTAGGCTGGAATACAACCCTTGAAAGATAATTTTTGGGATCCCTGACTCCACAAATACAGCCTGAACTGAAGTCACACAACACATTGTCTGGTATTCTGTGCAGATGCCAAGTTCAGGATCACCCACGACACAACCTATTTCCTTACAATTGTGGATTCATGTTCCTTAATTCTTATCATTCTTAACTCTACTGTCAGTGCACAGATTTGGTCTGGTTTGGGCGTGACAGGTTTTACACATGTTGTCACAACCATTCTGAGCTTATACATCCAGCTGCCTTGTTGTATCCAGAAGACACAGTTTCACTGTAGCTGTCTACTCTACTGACTCTGGCTGTTATAGTCTTTTTATCTCCCCTTCAATAACCATTCCTGTACCTTTGGAACTAGAATTATATACATTCCATCCAGGACCGGATATTGTTCAGTGTCTTATTCTCTGAATTTTAGCCAGTTGTGGGTCTCTGTATAGATTATCATCTACCACAAATATGAACAACCATAATAAAGGTTGGGAGATGCCTTAATCTATGGATATAATGATGATTCAAGAAGAGCTGGCTTAATATTATACCCATTTAACAGGATAACAATAGTAATGTTTACCTAGAGTCTATAATCTGTCTAGCCTTAAGTTCTTGCCAAGGTGTGGGTTTCATTTAGTAGAACTAAACTATTAAATCTAATTTTGGGGGGTGCTCATGGTGACCTTCAGGGGGTCTTGGTGCATCAAACCACATGGACACAAAAGAATAATCTCTTCCAAAACAACATATCCTTAGACTCAAATTCTGAAGTCAAGATACCTTCAAAGTTTATATGTTGGTTACTTAGCTTTTCTACAGTAAAAAAATTCAAATAAAACACAATAATATACATAATCCAGACTCTCTGTATATATTTTATCTTTATGTGGCTTGTTTTTCCTCTATTACTTTTTAATATTTATTTTATTATCTTTACTCCTTTAATCTATGATTGTCTAACTCTGTCTCTTTAAAGATTGTCAGGAAATGGAAACAGTCTAGATGTCCATCAATTGATAATGGGCAATGAACGCATGACACATACACAGTGGAATTTTATTCACCTGGAAAAGAAAATAAAATCACAAAATTTCAGGTCAACAGATGGATCTGGTATCCCAGACCTAGAAGCACAAATACCACATATTCTTTTTCATACAAATCAAATCTTTAGATTTGAGTTATTCATGTGAAATAACCATGGTCTCCAGGAAACTGGAAAGGGGTCACTGCAGGGAGGGAAGAAAGACCTTAAGGAAGGACATTGGAGTTGATTTTAATGTCAACTGGCCACAAATGAGATTCATTTGATATGGAGCCTCACCTGAAGAAGTGCCCGGATTGCCTTAGTTGATGACAGAAAACCCACCCAGATGCCAAGGCTACAACAGGGGAACAATCCCTTGCTTTGTGCTGACTTGGTCTTCGCTCTTAGTGTGGGTTGGTTTACCCTGTCTCTATTGCTGTTTCCTTCACTGGTACCAGAACAGACATTTCCAGGAATCCATCTTGGACTCTTGATCAGTGACTCTCCAGGAAGCTTCCAAGTTTTCTGTACCATTTAGTACAGTGGACCTGAGCAACTGTAGGGTGTTGGCCTGCCTAGTGAGGGACAGCCATTGTGAGACTATCCTATCTGTTGAGGCAATCCCCCTCAAGTATGGAACAACTAGCAGTGTCTCAGTCTCTCAGCTGGGCTTCAGCTGTTGATACTATTTCAACGTAAGCTCTCTAAATAAATTATTCTATATTTATGCTTGTGTTATAAATAATGTATTCACTCCATTGCTGCTCTTCCTGTAGAGGACTCTGACTAATACTAAAGGGATTAGTAGATCACTATGGTATGAAGATAGAAGGTGAATAATGGGGAGGAGATGAAGTGGGGATGAGGTGGGAGGGCAGAGCAGAGGGAGAGAAAGTGGGGAAAGGAATCACTAACTGAGGATTTCTGAAAACACTATATTGAATCCTACTATTATAGTGTGTGTAGGGAGTTTAAATGGAGTCCCTGTGTGCGGGAGTGAGGGAGTAAAACTCATTTAAGAAGAGAGTTTATTGTATTAGTCAGGGTTCTCTAAAGTCCCAGAACTTACGGACTAGCCCTCTCCCTATATATAAAAGTGGATTTATTGGGATGACTTACAGGCTTTACACCAGCTAATCCAACAATTACTAGCTGTGAATGGAAGGTCAAAGAATCTAGTAGTTGCTCAGTCCCACAAGGCTGGGTGTCTCAGCTGGTCTTCTGTATATGCTGGAATCACAAAGAAATAGGCTCCAATGCCAGTGAGGGAATGGATGTGCTGGCAAGGTGAGGGCAAGCAGGTAAAGAGCAAAGGCTTTCTTCTTCTATGTCCCTAGATAGACTTCCACAGAAATTATGGCCCATGATATAGGTATGTCTTCCCACTGCAAGATTTGGATTAAAAACATGTGTCTTCCTACCTCAAAGGCCTGGACTAGAAGAGGATTCACCCACTTTAGACCAAGCAGAAAACCTCTCATAGGTGTGCCCTCCATTTCTGGATGGTAGTCCATTCCAGGTATAGTCAAGTTGACAATCAAGAGTAAGGATCACACTTATCAAAGAAAAGCTCGGTGCCAGGTGTGTGGTACCTGTCTCTGCATTGTTGATCAGGAAGGTCCCAGAGACCTCAAAGCAGTACAATCAGCTAGTGCTAACATTTTTTATTCCTCATAAAAACCTGATGGTAAGACTGTGTTTCCGAAGATACCATACATTTTGGTGGCAGGTTATAGAGAGCTGTTGGTACTGACCAGAAGAGTTTCTGATTTGTGGCTAGCATTCACAGTATTGGAGGGTGTAATGCACGGTGAGTGAGAACAATCATCAACAGTCTTACGTGACTGGGGATTTGGTCAAAGACCAATCTCCATGGGAAGAACACTTACCTTACTCTTCTGCAGAAATCTTGGCATCTAATCCATGACCTCTCTGCCATGACTCCAAGACTCAAGGCCCAACTATGCCCTGCCATTTCCAGCTTGTTTCCTTCTCTTTCATCAGCTGGCTTTATAGAGTCTAGTTACTGCCATGTTCATTTATCCCAGGGTCCAGAGTCACTATTGTTGCCTGCCTCATCACTGGGTCTGAAATGCTGTCTTGTTGGCAACTATGACCCATGTTGTAATACAGCCCTGTTCTACTGAGTGTGAGTCTTCTGAACATCCCTTTACTGATAGAGCCAACCCAGTGCTGTGCTCTGTTCCCCAGGGACAAAGATACTGTTGCATCCCTTCTCCTGAAATGAGCTAGGAAGCTGTATGTCCGAGTCACAGACTCTCTCTCCCTCTGTGTCTGTGTGTGTGTGTGTGTGTGTGTGTGATTGTTGTGTATTGTGTGTGTGACTGTTGTGGTGTGTGTGTGTGCGTGCGTGGTGTGTGTGTATTTGTGTTCTGTACTACCCTGAACCTTAAGAATAAATATGAAGCCAGGCAGTGGTGATGCACGTCTTTAATCACAGCACTGGGAGGCAGAGACAGGAGGATCTCTGTGAGTTCAAGGCCAGCCTGGTCTACAAAAGCTAGTTCCAGGATAGGCTCCAAGGCTACAGAGAAACCCTGTCTCAAAATAAATAAATAAATAAATATGAGCCTAAGTCCTAGGTAACACAGACCTGAGCTCAGGACGATCACTTCACTACAGCGCCCAAAACATCTGCCTCCAAGTATTCAAAAGCTCAATTATGTTGCACGTGAAGTCTATACTCCACCCCCCCTTTCCCAGAAAAGTTTTATAAGAAATCAGTTTTCTTTTTTTTTTCTGAAATGTACTCTCCATGTTCTTTGTTATAAGTAACAAACAATCAAACAGCCCCAAGTGAAGGAGAAAGCCTGTCTAGTTGCAGGTTCCTCCCCAGCTGTACTGAAGCTTTCATTCCTAGAGGAATTATTAAAAATGGGAAGAGAACAATGTGGCAGATATAAGGGGACCTGTATTAATCTAGCCAATATGATGGTGGCTTTGGCCAGGGAGACTTTGTCTTGTGTACTTGGAGTTTCTTACAAGCTCTCAGCAATCTCCTCACACAGCTCCCTTCATGGACGGTGTTCTGGCCGTTAGTGTTTTATCTCATCAACAGAGAAACAAACTAAGCCAGTGTACAGATTACTTCTTAGGGCCCATGACACCAAACTCTGTATTTTGACAATGGCTACTTATGTCACAACATTTTTGTTATTATGTGGCTATTCCTTGGAAGAGAGAAAGAAATGTCTACTCAGACCAGAGAGGGCACTGATGACAAGGTGAAGAGGTGACTCTGCCCATGACAGTTTTAATGAGCCAGTAAGTTTATTAGACTTTTTTTTTTTTTTACTTTTTATTGCCCCCTGTCATCTCCTTCAGGCAGGCAAGCACATGAGGATAATTTAGCAACCTGGGACTCCATGTGGTGTAGATTTTACATACCCTCCTCTTCTGACAATGCACTTGGCAACCTAGGACCTCCACCTGTAAGCATTATGCATGCAAACCTCTGCTTCAACATTGTACTTACCTTGTTAGGACATTATCCCTGCTCCCGTTGGGATACACCACACTACATACAATGGGTAGAATTCTCTGTTGTAACAACCCACCCCAATCTACCCTTTTGTGTCTAGTTTCTATTCTGATATGTCTGGGTACAGAATCGAGCAGCTTGATCACATAGACAGCCTCACTTCCATGTATCAGCACCCATTGTAAGGACAAGACAACCAGTCCTCTTTAACTCATCTTTTGTTCTTCTGGTCCCTGTTCAAGGTATCAGTTGTGTGCATGATATTTCCTGGGGAGACACAGAAGAATATCTATTCACCCCATCTAGGTACCCACGATGGACCAAAGAAACATCTTTCTAGTCTAGTTGTGAATGATTGAGTTTATTAGAGTGAGGGTGACTTACAGGAACATTGACCAGTAAGAGGCAGCTGCATCACTGAAAAGCCCACCCCAGCAGGGCAATGATCCACCAAGAGCTGCAGTCAAGGAGCCCCCTGCATGATTTACAGGCTCCTCAGCTGCTCTGAAATCCCTCCTGCAGAATGTCTTTTGCTTATATAACCTTGAGGACAGCTTCATAAATCTTTTATGTTTCTGCACTTTCTAAGACTTGTGATTTTAAATTACTTCCTGAGGCTTACATTCTTTTATATGTAAATTCTTTTATCACTGTAAATGGAGGTTTCTTATCCTGCATGCCAGTTCACAAATAACCACTCAGAGGCTTAATATTATAATTGTTTGGCCAATGACTCAAGCATATTACTGACTAGCTCTCATAATTAAATTAACTCATTTCTATTTTGCTATATTTTATTGTGAGACTCATGACTTGCTACCTCACATCTTGCTTCCCTGGTGGCTATATGGCATCTCCCTGACTGTGTCTTCTTTCTCTCTCTATCTTTGTTCGGATTTCCTGCCTAGCTATATTCGGCTTTGTCATAGGCCAAAACAGTTTTATTCATCGATGAATAAAAGCAATGCATGTTCCCAGCATACAGAAGGACATCCCATCTCCCTGTTTCTGTCTAACTGAAAAGGAAAGCTTTAACTTTAATATAGTAAAACTGCATATAGCAAAACAGTTATTAAACAAGAATTACAGTCACAATATTTAGTCCTTCTGTATTTGACAAAATTAAATAAAATACTCCATTATCTATCTTATCTTTGTGAGTCTAAAGTTTTTTTTTATCTATTTTATCTTTTATCATAACTAAGGAAAGCTATAATCAGAACCATTTGTCTTCAACTCCATCAAAGACCCCAGAAGTATATAATATTGCCTAAGTAAACAGGAAGTACATTGCAAGCAACTTCCAAACCCCTAGAATTGACAGAGACATTTGACTGCCTGGAGAGTCATCCGAAGTTCCTCTGTAGCACTGAGGCATCCATCTTCAGCCTGCAGGGTCATAGTATCTGGCAGACTTTTCCATGAAGCAACAAAGTTGAAGACCTGTTGAAACTTGTGTAGGCAAAATTCATCAGTTGCTTTCTTCTGTGTCCTGTAGGGAATGTCTGGCATTTTCCTCTGTGAAGAACAAACACTGAGGGCCCATCCTGCCTTGTCTTGGCAAATACAGCAGTCACTTTTCTGTGGGTCCTGCACATTCAGTTTATACATCACGCAGTCAAGCAGTCCGGGCAAGAGCAGTTTCTTACCCAAATGGCTATCTTGCCACATTTAAGGCAAACTCCAATAAGGAGTTTCTTTGATGCCCATCATCTTCTTGAAGTAATCGGTGCTGCCAGGAGCAGATAGATATGTCTCACTGTCAAGAATGTCTAAGTTCTTAAAAAATTTTAAATACAATATTCTGTTGGTCTTTGAAGTATTTGAAGATTACCTACCCATCTGAACTATATCTCTGCATATCTAGACAACCTAACTAATATGACTATAAGCTTGACTACCATAGATGACTATTAATTTTTTAACTATACTTATATTTTGAATGAGCTCAATAGCCTCACCCTGTGCCAATACTTTGTCAGCCAGCCATTGGAAATAATTCGTAAACAGTTTCCTAAGTAAATAATCTACCATTACATGGATGATATTTTGTTATCTGATTCAAATATATATACTTTAGAAAGGATGTTTGAAGAAGTAAAGAAAGTCTTGCCTAAATGGGGATTACAAATTGCTCCTGAAAAGGTTCAAAGAGGAGATTCTGTTAATTACCCAGGTTACAGAATAGGTTTACAGAAAATTAGAACACAAAAGGCACGAATTAGGAGAGACCGGTTACAGACTCTTAATGAATTTCAAAGATTGTTAGGAGACATTTTTAGTCTACAAATGTTGGGAAAACACCTGACCTAATAATTCATTTAAACAAAATCTTAGATGGTGATAAAGATTTGAATAGTCCCAGAGAATTAACAGCTGAAGCAGAAAAGGAACTGACAATGGTTGAGAAAAAATTACAGGAGGCACATGTGGATAGGGTGAATCCAAACCTTAACATTATTCTAGTCATACTGCCTTCCAGAATTTCTCCTACAGGAATTTTAATGCAGAGGGAAGATATTATTTTATAATGGATATTTTCACCACATAAACCAAGTAAAAATTTAAAAACTTATGTGGAAAATGTGTCTGAATTAATTATAAAAGATAAACTGAGACTTCGTCAACTAGCAGGTATAGACCCAGCAGAAATTATAGTGCCTTTCACTACTGATTATATAAAAAAGTTATGGGAAGACAATGAACCATGGCAAAGAGCTTGTGCTAATTTTTTTGGGAGAAATTTATAGCAACTATCCCAAAAGTGATAGACTTAACCTTATAAAGAGGACTTCTTCAATTCTTGGGTGGGAGGGGGGAAGGCCACTATCTTCCTAGGAACAAGCTAGTCTGGGTTTCTATTTTTAGAACATTCTGCTAGGAAAATTTTCTCGCCCCTTTGAGAATAAGGGGCGAGGGTCTCACACTAAGGGTAAGGTTCATGTGTGTTAATATGTTAGAACCTACTCTCGTTCTCTTGTTTCCGGCTCTGCTTCTGGCTACTTGAGTCTGTTCCTGGTCGTGCAGAGGGCTGTTGTCTAGGACAGTGTTCTGTAAGTTTTCCCCTTAAATAAATAACCCTTTTATTAATCATAATTCCAAACTGGTGTAGGATTGTTTTGTGACTTACGTCTACATTAGCTCTCACAAATTAGTAATTCTTTTTCATGAATCTGATTGCTTTGGCAAGATCTAGTTCAAATTTTGTAAAATGAGTGGCAGAAATAACAACAAAGAAGTCATACTCTTGAAATTTCATTTTCTTCAGATAATCTTTTGACAGAAAGTTCATAGTTCCAATGCCAGTCAGGTCCCCAAAAGTCACTGTTTCAATTTTGGGGTGTTTGTATGGCATTGTCATAGTTGTTTCTGTTACCCCCAATTCAGCTGTACCTTGGTCTTCAGGTCCAAGCCCTCTCAGGGCATTGATGAAGCTGGACTTTCCTCCTCCAGACTCTCAATGTTTATTGGGATGTTATCAATATTTATTAATGCATATCTGTGTGTTGCCAGAAGTTTCCCTTTTTCCTGATGATATTCTATTAAACAGATGGTTTCCTGAGAAATGATTTTGTTTTTTGTCTTAATCTTCTTAAAATATGCAATTGAGCGAGTCACTAAATCTCCATGGTCTTCATCCACAGATGTATTAGAGGAGGACAGACCCATGTTTGTGATTTAAGAAAAGTCACTGAAAATAGGAAGGGAGAGTAAGTTGCAGGAGATTAAAGATGCCTTCATGCTTAACATTGTATATATCAATGTGCTGTAGCTTTGGTTACATTCTGATATTGGCTAATTCCTATATATTCTGAGCTGATTTTTTCTAATGCAAGTTATAGGCAAAAGTTATAGTTCTTTGGAGCAAAAACCTCATTTAAGGAATTGCCCTGATTAGATTGGACTTGGGAAATGCCTATGGAACATTTTCCTGATTGAGATTTGATGTGTTAAGTCCAAGCTCACTGTGGGTGGTACACCCATGGCAGGTGGCCCTGGATAATTTAAGAAAGTTTTATCAGGGAGCAAGCCAGTAAACAGCATGTTCTTATTGTTCTTGCTTCTACATCTGTAGAGTTTCTGCCCTAAATTCCCCCAGCAACTGACTGTGATCAGAATGGGTAACCCCCAAAATATCATATTTTTTTTCAAAATGCTTTAGGTCATGTTGTTTATAAAAGCAGTAGAAAGGAACTAGAACAAATTTTTACTAGCTCCCAGTTAAACTCTTAATCATGGAAAAATTAAAACTTATGTAAAGTAAGGGAAAATAATATCAAAATCTGCACGAGACCTTTAGCTAGCATCAACAACTATAAAAACATGATCAACTGTGTTGCATCTAACTTGAGTGCCACAATATATATCAAATCCAAGATGTCTTCTCCATGTGTGCACACTTTCTTCAGTGTGTGCCTCCAAATGAAAAGAAATTTAACTTATACATAGCTTTACACATTTAGAAATAAATAATAATGAATCATATTTGACATCAGTGTTTAACCAATGCAAATTCTCTAATGATCACATAAACCTAATTTTCTGTTTTATTTATGGTTTCAAAAGATGTCAGTAATTGTAGCTATTGTATTTGATGGAAATAAATTTTAATTTTCCTAGGATTTACTTTCCTTTTGTACTGTCCATGAGGAATATAAACTTGCAATTGATGTGAGAATTCCTTCAGCCAATAGCCTTTAAAATTCCAGCTCACTTGGGTGTGGTCTCTTATGCTACAAATGCAGTCTTAGAACTTGCATGCTCTCTCTGGGCTGCTGGATTCAGTTCCTGTTCCATGTTTGTGCAGAGGACCCTGATCTGTGAGTCTTTCCCTAAATTAAAAACTCTTTATTATTCTCAATTCTGAGCTAGTGTGGGACTTCTTTATATCGTCACTCAACATCTGGTGCCCACATGAATCCCAACTCCACACCTAATGGGACTGGAGCAGAAGGTTTCCCACCCCCGCTCACCTGGCTTGATTTCACCTACTAAGCAGTTTTTTTTCCCCAAAACCCCACCATTTTTGGTGAGCCTGCGTGCAGTGAATTTTCAGGAGTCCCGCAGGCTCCCCCTACATCCCTGTAACAAGGTGACTTAAAATAGCTTTCAGTTTGTGTTCCTAGCTCACAAGCTCTGGGTTCCTTGATATTCTGGCCACCAAAAAACTCTCTTCTGTGTATAAAATTGCTTTAATTGCTCTTAGTTTGCTAAGCAAAGCATATTTGTCAATATTTAAGCAGGCACCAGTATGCACAACTGTGTGACTGTACATGCTCTGCTGGTCACGTCTCTCCACCACGTGGTCGCAACCATGACACCTGTTGGCCAATAAGGATTACTACACCTGCAACAATTTACTGAAGACCCATGACAAAGTACGTTCATGTACATAAATAAATCAGTAACTTTGAAAGATATATGATTGCAGACAATACCATCATCCAGGAATTTAATAACCTTTTTACTTATACTATGAATGGTACTCTGTAAGGCATCTATGGTTTTTCTGATACATACATTTATTGGATATTGGTACTTAGCTTTCTTTTTCATTAAGAAAATGATTTGATAACAGAGCCAAGAATGAGGCACTTTTAGAAATGATACAGTCTTTACAGACTAATAATGAATAAACAGCTAGCTGACAGGATTAATAGCATCAAAAATATAATATATAATAAGACATTTTGGATTAGCATACTTTAAAAGCATACTATTAATAAACACAGATATGAAGTAGCCCCCAAAATCCTAAATACTTACAAGACCTTTGAAACTGAGGCTGTTTTTTATTTTATTTTTTTTTGTTAATTTTACATAGCAACCACAGTTCCTCCTCCCTCCTCTTCTCCCAACTCCCACCCCAGCTCTCATCCCACCCATCGCATCTCATCCACTCCTCAGAGAGGGTAAGGTCACCAATGGGGAGTCAACAAGGCCTGGCACTTCAAGTTGAGGAAGGATCAAGGCTCTCCCCTGTTACATTAAGGCTTAGCAAGGCATCCCACCACTAGGAATGGGCTCTAAAAAGCCAACTCATGCACCAGGGATAGATCATGGTCCCACTGCCAAGATCTATCCTTTTTCTGCCTAGTTTCTATTCAGACATGACTGCGTATGGGATTGAGGAGGGCTGATCACATGGGCAGCCTCACTCCCCCTAAGTCAGCACCCATTGTAAGAACAAGACAACCAGTCTTCCTTAACTCATCTTTGGTTCTTCTGGCCCCTGGGAAGACATCAGTTGTGTTGTATGATCTTTTCTTGGGGAGACAAACAAATATCCATTCACCCCTTATAGGCACTCATGAAGGATCAAAGAAACATTGTCTTTCAAGTCTAGTTTGGTGAATGAGTAAGTTTATTAGGGTGAGGGTTATTTCAGGAACATTGACCATTCACAGGCAGCTGTGTCACGGCAAAGCCCACCTTAGAGTGGCAATGACTCACCACAGTCACAGTCCTGGAGGCTCCTGCATCATTCGCAGGTATCTTCGCTGGCCTGACATCCCCACTTCTGGAGAATAATTTTTGCTTTTATTACCTTGGGGAGAGCTTCATGACTCTTTTAAAGTTTGCACTATATGATTTATTATTTTTATTTACTTCCTGAATCTTATTTTATATTTAAAATGTGTCTCTCTGTTTAGTGTGCATGTTCACGCATGTGTGGGCATGTCAGGCTTATGTTGGGCCTCATCCTCAATTTCTACTTTTTTCTTCAAGGCAGAGTCTCTTGATTGAACCTTGAGATTGCAGATGTACACACTCTAGGTAGCCAGCTTGCTCCATGATTCCACTCTTTCTGTCTTCTGAGTATGGGAGTTCAAGGTGGCTGAACACCCACTTAGCATTTATGTGGGTTCTAGAGATTGAGCTCTGGTCCTCATACATGCATGGCAAGTGCATTATGCACTTGACCATAGATCCCCTTAACTTCCTGGGTTTTCATTAGAATGATTAGGAAGAAAGAGCAATAATACAACTATTTAATCTTTTGTGTCTGTGCTTGTGCATGTTTGGGTGTTGTATACATGCATGTGTGCATTCCTGTGTGTGTGTATTTGTGTGCATATGTGTATTCAAGTATGCATGTGGAGTTGAAGAACAGGAAGGAAGGTAGAGAGCTAAAGTTGGGAATTGTCAGGTTCTGACATACTAACACACATGAACTCTACCCTTAGTGTGAGACCCTCACCCCTTATTCTCAAAGGGGTGAGAAAATTTTCCTAGCAGAATGTTTTAAAAATAGAAATCCAGACTTGTTCCCAGGAAGATAGTGGCCTTCCCCCCTCCCACCCAAGAAATTACACCTGGCTCCCTGGTACAGGCTGATAAAGATGGCTGGACTCAGGAACAGGGTGGCCTTGCTCTAAGAATTAGAGAATTAGCTAACAAAGAATTAGCTGACACAACAGGATGGGACAGAGCAAAAGACCTTGTGCCCTTGCCAAAGCAGCTTCAAAAGGCCTCTTTGAGTTTACACCTTTAAAAGCCTACCCCACAGGGGAGCTGGAACTCCTCTCTACCTTGCTGCAAAGGGGAGGGGAGGGATTTGGAGATGAGTCCCAAACTAGTTCATATTATGCTAAGTAAACCTTGCTTATTACAGTCTGGGCTTCTCTGGTGGTCTCTCTGGGGGTCGTAATCTGGGCACAACATTAGGTTTTCCCATGTTGATAGTGGACTGGCTAGTGTTACAAGGTGGAGGGCAGGCATGGAAGGACTGCGAAATGAGTAGGTTTTGGGAACATACTGTGAAATTCCAAAAAAAAATCAATTAAAAATATATGCTAAAAAACAAACAAAAAAGCAGAATCTGGAACTGCGAACAGACATGGAGTCCAGTCAGTCCCACAGGGTGAAAGGTCTATCTCTTGGCCTTTACCCCGCTATTCAAATAAACAGGGATTTATTTTCCTAAAACAAATAACAATAATATATGAATCTTTTTTAAAAACGGAGTTTATTTTTTATTCTCCTTATATTAACTGATTTGGTTATGAGTTTTTCCATGGTTAGAAAAATTTTTAATTTTTTTCTAATCTCTTGCTCTTCTCTCTTCCCCTCTACTCTCTACCCTTAGGTTTTCCCATGTTGATAGTGGATTGGCTAGTTTCACAAGGGTGGAGGGCTGGAAGTACTGGGAAATGAATAGGATTTGGGTACATGTTGTGAAATTCTAAAAAAAAAATCAATTAAAAATATATGTTAAAAAACAAACAAAAAAGCAGAATGTGGAACTGTAAACAGATATGGATTTCAGTCAGTCCCACAGGGTAAAAGGTCTATCTCTCGGCTTTTACTCCGCTCTTCAAATAAACAGGATTTATTTTCCTAAAATAAATAACAATGATAAATAAATAAAGAGTTTATTTTTCCTTTTTTTCTACTTATATTAGTTGATTTGGCTATGAGTTTTTCTATGGTTAGAAAATTTTTAATTTTCTTTTAATCTCTTGCTCTTCTCTCTTCCCCTCTATGACTTCTCCACTCTCTCCTTTGTCCCTTCATTTATTTAACTTTGTTTCTCAAATTTTTCTTTTTCCTTGCCCCTTTCCTTTGTCACAAGGGGAAGGGAAAGAATAAAAGCTTCTTGCTCTGTTTAACACAGAGGCACTTCCTGCTTTTTGGAGCTGGCAGTGCTCCAACAGAAGCTCTTTATTTTCCTCCAAAAAGCAGCGCCAGTCATCTAAGCTGAGGGCGCAAGCAGCTTTTGTCTCTGACCGCAGAACTGAGAGCAAACAGCAGGAAGCCCAGGTTTGTTCCTCTCTGTGTCCCCAGTCCCTATTAAGTCCAGATGTTTAAACCTTTGTTTCTATTTCCAGAACCAGGAAATGGGAACCGGGCAAAGGAAGGTGTTTGGGAATCAGTCATGAAAAAGGGGCTGAAGGAAAAAGTTCCAGAAGGTTGTTCAAGGCCAGTGGGGCTCAACCCCAAGTTAAGATGATCTGGCTTTTTGCATAAACAAGATGTACATACCAAAAGCTTTGAAAAGTGTGGCATAGGCGGCTGGCCGCACTAGTATAAAGCTGTCTACTAGATGGAGCAAGTTTGAAACAGCTTCAACTAGCATTGGCGAGGCTTGGGAAATTGCCATTTTGTTGGTACCAAATAGCAGACATCAGGCAGAAAATAAAAAATAGCGAGCGGTGGTGGCCTTTCTGACTAGTAAATTGGGTTGTGCTTATGGGAGGCAGGGGAGAAGAGGATAGAAGGACTGTGGTTGGTATGTAAAACGAATAAAAATATGAAAAAATAAAATGTGTCTCTCTGTGTGGTATGCATGTTCACGTGTGTGTGTGTGTGTGAGAGAGAGTATGTCAGGCTTATGTTAGGTCCCATCCTCAATTGCTCTCTGGTCTTTGTCATCAAGACAAGTTCCCTCAATTGAACCCAGAACTTGCAGATATCCACACTCTTAGACAGCCAACTTGCTCCATGGTTCCAACATCTCTGCCTTTTGAGTTTGGAATCCCAGGTGGCTAACACACCCACTCAACATTTATATGGGTTCTGGAAATTGAGCTCAGTCCTTATATCTGCATGGCATGGCAAGTGCTTTATGCACTGTGTGTGTCTCTGTGTGAGTGTGTGCATGTGTGTTTTCAAGTGTACATGTGGCGTTGAAAGACAGAGAGGAAGGTAGAGAGTTGAAGCTAGGGATTGCCAGGTTCTGACATATTAACACACATGATCCTTATCCGTAGGTTTCTCATGGTGATAGTGGATTGGTTAGTGGAAAGAAAAGATATAAGAGGGGGAATTTATCTAATGACTCCATGGTATTAACCATTGATCTTCTGATCTTGTCATGGTCAGTCGCTGTGGGAGAGGTGAGTTTGAACTAGTTTTTGAATATGTCTCTCTAAGGAGAACTTTGGCATCTTCAGTCACTGTGTCAAGGAAATAAAGTTGCAAGTAAAAGGTTTTCCCAAAGTAAAGCCCTATAGCAAGAGGCCCACCATTAGCTGAGGCAAATTTCTCCAAATATTTCAAAAACATTTCTCCCAATGTTTCTTCTTTCTTAGTTTCTAACAAATAAGGAGATTTAGTGATTTATTTCAGTTGTTCAACAAGCACTTGGGAATCCTTAGCCATGACTTCCAGGGATTCATCATCCACTCAAAAGAGGACTCGGTAGTGGTTTAGCTTTACCTTCAACTCCTCCACATCATCCACGAGGATGTCCTCTGCAGGAACAGTAGCCAAAATTCCAGCCTGGCAGGCTTCCAACAAGATAAACTGCTGCATAGATTTGTGCTTTCTGTCAACAACCGCCTCAGTATTATTAGGCAAGGAAAGTATAAAGTTGTGGCGCTTTTGAGCAGGAAGATCTTTTATCAGGGTGTCCATCAGTACTGGAAAATTATAGTCTGATAAAAATCATAGTTAGAAATCAAGAAAATCTGTGGAGCATCCATGTTATTCTGAATGAATGTGTTCATACAGTAGCTTCTGATCTGCTGCAGGGTGTTTTCTCTGTCAAAGGTGTGCGGTCTGAATTCCCTTTCAATTTTGTAAGTCATTGTCCATCTTGGTTCTTACAAAGTAGCAATTCTTTCTCATCAATCTGATTGCTTTGGCAAGGTCTAGTTCAAGTAGTTTAAATCGTGTGGTGGAAAGAATAACAAAGAAGTCATATTCTTGGAATTTCACTTTCTCCAGATAATATTTTGGTGGAATGTTCATAGTTCCAATACCAGGCAGGTCCCATAAAGTCAAAGTTTTAATTTTGGGGTGTAACATGAGGGGCCTGGTTGGTTTCTGTCCTCCCACCAGGTCCCACAGTCATTAGGTCCCAAAGAATCACAATGAAGGTCTACATAAGTTATAAAACTGATTGGCCCAGTAGCTCAGGCTTCCTATTAGCTCTTGTAGCTTATATTAACTCATTATTCTTATCTATGTTAGCCACATGGCTCGGTACCTTTTTCAAGCAGGGCAGGTCACATCCTGCTTCTTCAGTGGTCCAGGCAGGAATGCCAAGAGAGCTTCCTGCTTCCCAGAATTCTCCTATTCTCCTTGCTCCGCCTCTACTTCCTGTCTGGTTGTCCCACCTATACATCCTAGCTAATAGCCACTCAGCGTTTATTTAAATCATGATTGACAGAATACAGACAATTCTCCTGCACCATTGGGGTGCTTGTGTGCAGCATCACACAAGCTCATCATTGTTGTCTCTACCATCCCAACATCAGCTGCACCTTCGTCCTCAGGTATAACCCCCATCAGGGCATTTATGAAGCTGGACTTCCTTGCTCCAGACTCTCTGGTCACAGCAATGTTTATTGAGGCATAATCAATATTTTCTAATGCACCTCTGATGATAGAGCTTGACCCTGAATGTTTCCTTTTTTTCCAAAAAACATTTTATAAGATGGATGGTTTCCGGAGGAACGATTTTGTCTTCTGTCTCAATCTGTTTAAAATATGCAGTGAAGCTGGACTCAAAATCTCCATGGTCTTCATTCTTAGATGCATCAGAAGAGGATAGACCCATGATCGTGATACGAAAATAAGTCACTGAAAGAAGGGAGAGCAAGATGCAAAAGATCAAAGAAGCCTTTGTCCTTAGCACTGTGTTCCTTCACTATGCTGCCACCTTAGTTACATTCTGATATTGACTAGTTCCCATAAACTTTATGCTGATTTTTTGTTTTTGTCAAGAAGATACAAGCTCTAGTCCTATTGAAGGAGAAAATCTTATTTAGGAATTTCCTCCATCAGACTGGACTTGGGGCATGCCTATGGAATATTTTGTTGATTCAATATTGATGTGGGAAGTGCCAGTCCACTGTGGGTGGTACCATCCTTGGATTGGCAGTCCTGGGTAATTTAAGAAAGCATTATCGAACTATGGGGAGCAAATCAGCCAACAATATTCTACTATTGTTCTTGCCTCTGCTCCTCCAGAGTTTCTGCCCTAAATTCCCTCAGTGATAGACTGTGGTCAGAATGTGTGAGCCCCCAAAGTCATATTCTTTTCAAAATGTTTTTGTTAATGGTGTTTATAAAAGCAATAAATGGAATCTAGAATAAATTTCTACAGGCTTCCAATTAAACCCTTAATTACAAAAAATTGATAAATGAACTAAAGCAAGGCCAAATCATATAAAAGTCCACATGAGTCCTTTAGCCAGCATCAACAAGGATAAAAACATGAGCAATTGTGCTGTGTCTAACCTGACTGCAGCATTGTATAACAAATCCAAAATATCTTATTCATCTGTGCACATTTGTTACAGTGTGTGCCTTCAAATGAATGGAAACTTAACAGACATCTGTTTTACACGTGGAAAAATAAATAATAATGAGTGATATTTGACATTATTATTTAATCAATGCCAAATCTCTAATGATCACATAAATCTTTCTGTTTTCTTGATTTTTCCAAAAGATTTCATTAAGTCCAACTATTGTATTGGCAGAAATAATTCTTAATCTGTCTAGATTTACTTTCCTTCTTTTTTTATATATTCTTTCATTTTTCATTCAAAAAATATTTATACTTCCTCCCCTTCTCCCAGTCCCCTCCCGCTCCCCCTTTAACCCTCCTCCCTCCCCCTGCTTCCTTAAGAGGGGGCAGGGTACCCTGCCCTGTGGGAAGCCCAAGGCCCTCCCCACTTCAACCTGGCCTAGTAAGGTGTGCATCCACATAGACTAGATTCCCAAAAAGCTAATACATGCAGAAGAGATAGGTCCCAGTGCCATTATCATCGACTTCTCAGTCAGGCCCCATTGACAGCCACATTCAGAGATTCCGGTTTGATCATATGCTCATTCAGTCCTGGTCCAGCTGGATTTGGTGAGCTCCCATTAGAACAGGCACACTGTCACGGTTGGTGGACCAGCCTCTCCCAGTCCCGATTTCCTTGCTCATCTTCTCCCACCTTCTGCTCTTCGACTGGACCTTGGGAGCTCAGTCCATTGCTCTGATGTGAATGTGGGTCTCTGTCTCTATCTCCATCCATCAGACGAAATTTCTATGGTGATGATCAAGATATTCATTAATGTGACTATGGGACAGGGCTAGATCAGGCACCTTCTCCTCTGTTGCCCAAGTACCTATCTGGGGACATCCCCGTGGACACACACACTCACCCCTCTGGATAGCTGATCTCAGTGCAGGAAGAGGAAGTCCTGTCTGGACCTCCGATCTGTCTGGACTTCCTATCTCAGCACAGGAAGAGAGAGTCCTGGTGGTCCAAGGACCCACAGATAAAGGACAAACTTTTGGGGTGTGGGGGGTGCAAGTTCGTGTGGAACAAAGAGGCCCACTGCAGCAGGTTCTCTCAGGGACCTTTCGCCAGGCGCGCACAACCTTACCAGTCTGCACCTCAGATCTCAGCACAGGAAGAGAGAGTCCTGGTGTTCCAAGGACCCACAGAGGAAAGGGCAAACTTGTGGGTTGCGGGGGGTGCAGGGTGGTGTGGAACAAAGAGACCCGCTGCAGTAGGTTCTCTCGGGGACCTTACCACCAGGCGCACAACCTTACCAGTCTGCACCTCCGATCTCAGCACAGGAAGAGAGTGTCCTGGTGTTCCTTTCCTTCTGTTTTTTTTTTTTTTTCAATGACCGGGAAGTGATCTCCATGAGGAATATAAACTTGTTATAATATAAGACTTCTTATCCTTAAAGTCCATGTTAACATCTATTTCTTCAATACACTATTTCAGGGTCCTCAAGTCATCATTCAGATTCACTGCTTTCCTTTAAACCTTTCATGTTCCGAAAGCACTCTAACTGTGCCCTGCAGATATAGGCCAATTGCTGTCCTAGAATGAACATGGCTTTGGGTTCAGTCCCCAGCATCCCATCAATTGCTGGTTCCTGTCGTTCTCTGTAATTTTGGTAATCAGGAAGTAGAGGTAAGAGTATCAGTACTTCAAGGTCATCCTTGGTACACTGTGAGTTAAGGGCTAGCCTGGGCTACTTGAGACTGTCTCAAAAAAATGAATATCAGGTTCTGCAAGATGACTAAGGGGATAAATATCAGGACTAAAGAACTGAGTTTGATTGCTGGGTATTTTTTTTTTAGCTCAGATATCATATTTCTGTCCTGTATTATACACAAACCTGTCTACAAGACCTCCCATGGCAGCACAATGGACCTCACCATCAGTTAAGAAAGCAGCAAATACCCACTGTCTCCATGGAGCCTTTTCCTGTCTCGCCCGTATCAGATCAGTTTGCTGACTTACGCTCTATTTCCAAATCCACTCACAACTGATCATCCCTCCTACGTTATCTTCACAACTTCCTCAATTCCAACTTTGATAATGTCATTGACATTACTGTATTCCCTGTGATTCTTCTTGCAACAGCATGGATGATCAGCAAGAGTTGTCCCATTGACACTGAAGTCATATCATGCCATGTCAAGTTAAGATGCACCATTAGGATCCCACTTTCCCTCAGGGAAACTTAATTCAGTAAAGAGTGCACATGCTACATACAAGATAAATTGAACTTTATTATTACCCTTCTGGGGTCTCTCGTGTCTGAATAACAGCCACTCTGGTATCTTGGGCTGTTTTCTCATCTCAGGACTTTGTACTGAATGACTGTTTCCTTTCCTTGTTTGTCTCCCCTCCAGAACCACATGGCTTTTAACTTAATCACCCTGATCTAGGTTGTGCTTCAATTAAGCATGCTTTAACATTGACATCTCCATTGAGATATAAAATTATATCTGCCTCTATCACCCACCACTCTTTATGTTTCCATCTCTACACAGCACTTTCTGGCAGATGATGTGCGTTCCTCTGGTTTCACTTGCTGTCATACTCGCATTGTATAATAAGGGTCTGGTATCAGAATGTGCTTTTTGTGTTGTTCACTTCTCCATGACCAACACACAGCAATGGTGGCTTATCATCAGGCAATGAATGAGGGCTATGAGGGAAACACTAGATATTTATTGTAAACATTTATGCCTATTCTGTAGTTTTCACTGGCCAGTAGGTTATTGAAGACTTAGTACATTCATAGAGAGTGGCTACCAAGAATTCTGTGAGAGCACAAAACAGTCGAATACAAGAGAGGGCCCTTAGTCCTTAGAATCCTACTGTGTCTGAGCACAGGCACATACAGACTTGCTGCACAGGACGCCCCTGTCCAATCTACAGGACAAATGGGGCCAGCTGTGTAGGAAAGCAGAGCTGTAGAACTTTGTTCAATCTGACTGCAGACACAGTATAGGAAGAGGTGGATAAAGACAATGTCCTAAAAGGGAAGCTAAACCTGATTAAATAAACAGCATTGCTTGATTTACTGTTGAAGAGGTCAGTCCCCCACAAGGCACAGACAGAATGTCCCTGAAGCACACAAGCTCTTCTCACCTTCAGTTTTCCCCTCTCATTCTTTTAGTTCTAGTCCTGGATCTGTGATGCAGACTGCAGTGTGAAAGCTGTCTGCAAGGTCTTTCCACTGAATATGAACACAGGGAATGAGAAGGCTGTGACACAGCAAGCATTACAAAGGGAAGCCTGCCTAAATGACAGCTGTCACCATACCCTGACACAGCTCATGTTTCACACAGATGGAGAGAAGAGCCTTAACACTCCTGCTTGACAATAAAGAAAATCACCATGAAGAAGATTCTTCAGGCACAGATTTCCACAGCCAACTATGGCAGAAGCAGCAAGCAGAGAGACCTCTTCTCCACAGGCAGAGGCCTTAGGGTGTAAGGAACTAAATGGTATACCCTGAACTAGGAAGCAAGATGAGGGTGACATACAACCTCATGCACATTGCAGACATATTCCATCACTTGAAGCAGACATTTCCATCCATGTTAGAGGGAGAAATAAGAAATAAGCCAAAACAATCTAAAACATTTTACCAAAATCAGTATCCAGGTCATTTCCCTTAGGAGTACTTCAACTTGAAGAACTGGCTAAGACCATCCATGGTGCAGTCCTGTCCACCTTCCACCAAAGCATCCCAGTTTCCAAGCAGAGGATCCCTACTCTCAGAATATGTTCCTAAATGTCTTGTTACCTGTCTGCTCTTTAGAGAAGAGAGATAGTGAGGGTTACAAGTTAGATCTGAATGCCCCTGTCCACTTACCAGAGAATCCTGAGTCCACTGTATATACTCACTGTAGTTCAGCTGCAGGAACCACTGTCCACTGTGCTGCAGTGATGGAGTTTCTGGATCAGTATCAGCTTGATTTCTCCATATTCTCTAACTCAGGAATGTGGTATTGTCACTAACAGGATACTACCATCATGTTCTGGAAAGTAACCAAAGCATTGACAATGGCCTCTAAGGATCAGGTTCATCACTGGCCAAGAAGTCTATAAAAGCTAAGTAATTCCTGGGTCTGGACTTTTATTTGTTACCTTGTGGTGTCTAGCAGGGACAGTGTTGCCCAGTAGAGGGTATCACCATCATCTTTTTTATCTCTGTGTACATATATTTAGGAAGCCTCTGCATTAGTAGTTTACATGTGACATCTTGACAATTCTTTAGTGTTATTTATCCTTCCTACTTTCACTCCCCTCTCCTATTCTCACCTCCCAGCTCAATTTAACTTTTCTTTGTCCATAATTCTCTTTTAAATCCCATCTTTTTTGTCTCGTAATTCCCACTCCATGGCACCATAGTAATTTCAAAACCTGTGTGGGTATTCCCAAGGAATATACATATCTGTAGGGTGGAAGCTAAGATCTATCTACACATGAGAGGGATTAAATGATACTTTTCTCTCTGGGTCTCTTTCACCTCACTCCAAATAACTTTTTCCAACTCCATCAATTTTTCTACAAATTTCATAGTTTCTATTTTGTTAACAGATGAGTAATGTTCCATTCTGTAAATCTGCACATTTTCCTCATCCATCCATCAGTTGATGGGCTTCTAGGTTGTTTCCCTTTTTTGGGTATTATGAGTAGAACAGGAGGAGATGAAGTTATTTGGGAATATCGCCATGAGTAGCACAGCTGGATCATGTAGTAAATCTATGTTCCCTCTCTGTGGAGCTTCCACACATTACCTTAGTCACTTCCCCAGTGTGCCCTCCCACTAGTGGGGACTGACTGTTCTACTTCCCCCTTCACAACAGCATGTGTTGCCATTTGTATTTTTGTTTCTAGCCACTCTGACTGAGGTGAGTTCAAATCTCAAAGTTGTTTTGAATTATGTTTTCCTGATGGACAACAATGTTGAAAATTAAAAAAAAACACTATTTCTTAGGCATTTGTAGGTCATATTTTCAGAACTCTTTATTTAGCTTATGTTCCATTTTTAGATTGGGTTGATTTTTTCTTGATATTTAATATATATGTTAATATTATATATATTAATTACAGATTTTAGATTCAAATCCCTGTCCATTAGACAGCTGGTAAAAAATTTTCCCATTCTGTAAGTTGTCTCTTCATTCAAGTGATAATGTCTTAAAAATATTTTGAGATAGCATCTTCCTTTGTATACCATGTAGGTCTAGTATCCATGTAGGACTATGTAGTAAAGACTGATCTTGAGCTCCTGGTGATTTTCCTACCTCAGCCTCCTGACTGCTGATATTACAGCAGGGAATCTACATATCTGCCTGGCTCAGAACCTCATTCTTGATTTTGTGAGCCAGTCAACAGCTTATAGGCTTTTGGTGTACATTAAATAGCCCCTGTGGATGGAGATTGCGAGGGAATAAAGTGCCCAGACCAAGCAAATTCAATATATTTGAGTTCCCCTGAGAAATAACACTTATTGCATCTTTTTGTAGGAACTCAAGTGTAGGAGATCCTTCTGTTTGTGTATTGCTTTCATTGGTTGAATAAAGAGACTGCCTTGGCTTTTTGATAGGGCAGCCCTTAGGTGGCCAGAGTAGACAGAACAGAATGTTGGGAAGAAGGGAAATGTGGCAGACGCCATGGCTCTCCTGCCTGAGACGGACACTGGTTAGACTCATGCCGGGAAGCCACAGTCAAGTGGCGATACACATTAATGGTTATGGGTTAAAATAATATGTGAGAGTTAGCCAAAAAGGGGCTGGAGATAATGGGCCAGGCAGTATTTCAATGGATATAGTTTTTGTATAATTATTTTGGGAGTTAAGCTAGCCGGGAGCCGGGAATATAGCCCACGCCTCTTACAATACCTAAGCTACTCTGCTGGGAGAACATGGAGTAGCATCTGGTCACAAGAGGGAAAGACCAGCCAACAGCAATGAAGGCACCTGAAATGTCAAAATTATTCCATGGGAGCTCATTTATAGGGTTGTACTTTAGGTGGGTTTTGTTTTTGCTGTTTTCCCTGCAGAAAGTAACCCAAAGTGTACTCAAAAGAATGAAATCTTGCAGAAGGATGTATTCCATTGTGTAGAATTTGGAAAACTAAAATATGTACACCACACCATTGATACCTACCTACTCAGGTTTTCAATGGGCAATTGCCTTGAGTTAGGCAAAGGTTGATTCAGTAATCACACATTTGCTAGAAGTTATGGCCATCATGGGCATATCTGTACAAATAAAGACAGACAATGCTCCACATATGTGTCTAAGAAAATAAAACAGGTTTTTGCTTATCATAATATAAAGCATATTACAGGTATCCACACAGTCCTACAGGTTAGGCAGTTATAGAAAGATCAAATTGAAGTATGAAGAATATGTTAAACAAACAGAACGGTATGATAAAGATCCCTAAAAATAAATTGCTTAATGCTGTATTAACCTCGAATTTTCTTAATGATAATGAGAAAGGAACAGGGGTTCAGAGAGACAATGGATAATACAAAAAAAATCTTCTGAATTAAATCAGCCAGTGTATTTCAAAGATGTGTTGACCTCATAATGGAAACCAGGAGATATGCTATTTTGGGGAAGGGTATTTTTTCCTTGTTTCCACAGGATAAGAAAAGCTATGGATACTATCAAAATTAATCAAGATGAGATTTGAAAAGGAGAAACCCCTTGATAAAGAGAAGTGAAACCTCATCCATAGAGGTGACAACTTACAGGTTGTAGGAAACCTCATAAGGGTTGGGGCAGGGTTCTGTTCTTCTCTTTGCAGGAAAACATCCATCTTCTAAAAGATAAGAGACTTTGGACACCTAGATGCCTAAAGAAGAAAACATAGCTATCTAGAATCACAAAGCAAAGAGATATATGACTTATAATACCAGTATCCTCTGCAGTGTAAAAATCTCACTATCTAAACATACATATCTCCCTACTGCTCAGTATAATTGTAGTCATGACTCACTTAAAAATCAAAGCTGACTTTGGAGTTGGACAGTGGCTCTCCTTCTCTAAATCCAAATATGCTGTTACAAGAAAAAGTCAGAGTTTCTGTCTCATATCAGGAACCACCTGGTGTGTGTGTCAAAAAGCAGATAAAATCTAGGAACTAAGGTTATCAAAACTCTGCTTTCAAATTTTTTTTCTCTCCCTACCATTTTCATCTCTATGGTATCTTTCCTTGAGTATATGTCTATTGAAATTCAAAATTTCTGTTTTGCTATAAATAATATTTATATTTATATATTAATATTTATAATAATATTTTCCACAATGAATAATAAATTTTTCTACAGCAATCTTTGAAGTCTCCAGGAAAAAGATGGGGCCCCACAACTATGATTCTACATGGTTCATATGATGTCATTCAGTTGAGAGCACCATTTGTATATCAGCTTTGGAGCACAAACTACTGAGAACAGTTTCAAGGTAGCTAGCTGAGATGACCCAGGCTCAGAGACTGCCCTAGCCAGGATTTGAGACAAGCCCTGCATTTTACCATTACACATAGACAGAACAAGAAACAATACAGCTACCTCTCTCAGTACTTGATAATTAATCAAAATTTTTCTTTCAGAATCCTCTAAAGGTACCATAGCCCCCCAAAAAGCAGTAAGCAAAATTAATAATATGATCCCCATATTCAACTAACAGTTTTAAATGCTTTTATTGTATTCAACTTTTGTATATTGTATACAAATTTTGTATATGTATACAAATTTGAGATTAATTTTGTTAGGACAAACTTTACATATATTTCTATTCTTGTTCAAGTTATTGTACCTTTATAACTCATTTAACAATGTCATGGAAATTTCTATTCTTTGAAAGTTTTTTTTGCTAACTGTTTAGGACAATAAGGAAATGCAGGTTAGTAATTAGTCACCTAGTATAATCAAACTTGTAGTCACATTAGGTATGTTTTCAAGGTCAAACAAAGATAAACTTTAGATAAACAGTACATCTTTAAATACTTCAGAGATCTACAGAATATGGCATTTAAGATATTTTAATACCATAGGATCTTTTTATGGCAATGGGGCATGTCTGCTCCTGGCAGCACCAATCTACTCCAGAGAAGATGATGGGCACTAAAGAAACTCCACATGGAGTTTACTTTCTTTGTGACAAAAGTAAGCCACTGGGCAAGAAAATGCCCCTGGCTTGATGGCTGACAGTATGCTGTCCTAATTTGACAAGCAGGATACAAAAGAAAGCAGCTGTCAAACATTGTCAAAACAAGGAGGGAAAGCCCTTTAGAATTTCCTGTTTCACAGAAAAGTCTGTTGAATATGCTAGACTCATAGGCCAAAGATGGATACCCCAATGCTTCACAGGGGCTTTGGGTGACTGTCCAGGCAGCCAGCTGTTTCTGTCATTACTCACATTTTTTAGAAGTCATTTGCTTGCACTTCTTCCTTACTCAGTTAATATTATTTCCTTCCTGGATATCTGAGGGAGCTGAAGTCTAGATAGTTATAGTTTTCCTTGTTTATCTTCACAGAATACAAGTTATGATAGAAAGTAAATTAGTTATAAGACTTTAGACTCACCAAGATATGATAGATATGGAGTATTTTCTCTGAATTTGTCAAATTTAAATGGACTAGATATTGTTGATGTATTTATTGCCTGTATATATTGTATATAGTTTTGTACTTATTGTATACATTTTTTTCTTATATTAGCTATAGCATTATTTTTTATTTTAGACAAAAAGGGGAAATGTAGTATCAGTTCATTTTTATTTTAATAAATAAAGCTTGCCTACAGATCAGAGGAGTAAAACAGCCACTCTGGACAGCCTTACACATCAAACAACAATGACACACACATATAATTTCAGCAGCCACACTAACTTGCTGATGGAGGAGGTGCCGCTTGTTTGTCCCGGCTGCCCAGATAGCTTAGACCCAAAATAATCACACAGAAACTGTATTAATTAAATTCACTGCTTGGCCCATTACCTCTAACTTTTTATTGGCTAACTCTTACACCTTAATTTAACCCATTTCTTTTAATCTGTGTATTGCCACATGGCTGTGGCTTACCGGCTAAAGTTTTGGCATGTCTGACTCTGGGGACTCCAACAAGACATCTCTCTGACTCCACCCTTCTTTCTACCAACATTCAGTTCCAAGTTCCCTGCCTACCTAAGTTCTGCCCCGCTATAGGTCCAAAGCAGTTTCTTCATTCATTAATTGTAATCACAGCATACAGAGGGAAATTCTACATCAATTTTTCATAGAAACCAGGTGGTAGTAGTACACGTCCTTAATCCCAGAACTAAAGAGGACTATAAGATGGCAGGAGACAGCCCTCAGTCTCAGTCTCATTCTGAGATTCCTGGAGTCAGGATTATGATTTTGGACTGATGTAGAGGCAATAGCCAGTCACTGGCTGTTTTGCTTTTCTGACCTGTAGGTTGAACCCCAATTTCTGTCTCTGACTTTTTATTAATCATACTTCCCTGTCACATTCCTTCTCCTGAAATGAGCTACTGAGCAATATGTGTGAGTCACAGACCTGTGGTGTGTGTGTGTGTGTGTGTGTGTGTATGTGTGTGTTTGTGATCTGTACTTTCCTGGACCTTAAGAATGAATTTGAGTCTAAGTTCTAGGTAACACAGACCCTGGAGTCAGGAACATCACTTTCCTACAGCTCCAAAAACATTTGCCTCCAAACAAGCTAAAGCGATGCTGGCATTTCCTGTGGGACACATTATATGTGAACCCTTTCTACGTAGCCCTGACTTACTCTGAGTCTTCAAAAGATCAATTGTCTTTTACATAAAGTTGATACTCACTGCACTTCCAGAAAAGTTTCGTAAGAATTTATTTTCTCTTTTTTTCTAAAATGTACTGTCCATGTTCTTTGTTATAAACAAACACAAGAAAACTATCCCAAATAAAGAGCTAAGCCCATCTAGTTGCAGGTTCTTCCCAAGTTGTACTGAAGCTTTCATTACTAAAGAGTAATTGAAAATGGAAAGAGAAGAATGTGTTGATATATGGGCAAT
The DNA here is from genome assembly GCA_004026605.1 of Ondatra zibethicus. NCBI lineage: Eukaryota > Metazoa > Chordata > Mammalia > Rodentia > Cricetidae > Ondatra > Ondatra zibethicus. The sequence goes on along the minus strand of PVIU01006942.1, from coordinate 33,855 downwards.
TGTAATCATCTAATCAATATGATGGTAACTTTGGCCAAGGAGGCTTTGAGATGAATGCAATTATACCTGGGAATAGGGAATCACCAGCATCCTGAGATGAGAGGGATAAACCACATCACCTCACTTGGAATTCACTCCCAATTCCTTCTATCAGATATGGACTGTGTGAAGGTCTGGGGGCATTTTCTTGATTGATAAATTGCTGTGGGAAATGCTCTTCTAAACTGTGAAGATATATCACTCATAATGGTTTAATAAAATTCTGATTGGCCAGTAGTATAGGCAGTCAACCAGACTAAGAGAATTTGGTGAAGAGGAAAGGCAGAGTCAGTCACCAGCCAGATGTAGAAGAATTGAGATGATAATGCCTCACTGATAAAAGGTACCAAACCATGTGGCTAACATAAATGGTGTGGGAAGTCCTTTTGTATATGCTTTGCTTTTATTGGTTAATAAAGAAGCTGCTTTTGGCCAATGGCATATATATATATATATATATATATATATATATATATATATATATATATATATATATATATATATATATATATATGGAACAGAAGTATGCTTGAATTCTGACCTTTGGTCAGGGTGGAGAGGATCTACCTCTATGGGCCATCTTAATGTCCCAAACTCCAAGTAATCACACTCTAGGTAAAGGTGTGTAGCCACAGTTGTTGTCAACAACACTGAGTAACCTCAAACTCTGATCTTCACACAAGGTGGAATAGGCTCACATTTTTGGTTCTCCACAATTTTCAAGCCCCATGTTGATACACCAAAATGTTGTTTGATTTTAGACTTTGGCCCTGGGGGGGGGCTCGTCACCCAGCTTCAAAATAACTACACACAGAGACTTATTATTACTTATAAATGCCTGGCCTAGGCATGGCTTGTTCTTTTCAGCTTTTCTTAACTTAAATTATCACATATACCTTTTGACCCTGGGCATTTTCTTTTCTCTATTTCTGTATATCTTTTCTTTCCTTCTTATCTCATTTCTGGCTATGTAGCAATTTGGTTGTGTGGCTGGCCACTACTTTTCTTGCTCCACTTCTTTCTTGAATTCCAATCCCTGTTTATCTCATTTTGTTTCTTCTACTTGCCTGAAAACATCTCCTATACTTTCTCCTACCTTGCTAATGGTCCTTCAGGTCTTTATTAGACCAGTTAGGTGTTTTAGACAGGCAAAATAGCACAGATTTAGAGAATTAAACAAATACAACAAAGAAGCATACAATACATCTTTGCATCATAAAACAAATGTTCCCCAGCATAAACAAATGTAACAAATCTTAAAATAATATTTCCCAATAGTACTTTCTAAGATTTTTTTTTACTTCTTGAGTGTTATTTTATTTTATATTTAAAATGTGTCTCTTTGTATGGCATGTATGCATGTTTACATGTGTGTGGCAATGTCAGGCCTTATCTTCAATTGCTTTCTGTTGTTTTCCAAGGTAGGGTCTGTCAATTGAACCCTGAGCTTGCAGATTTACATGATCTAGCTTGCTCCATGATTTCACTGTTTCTGCCTTCTGAGTTTGGAGTACAAGGTGGCTGTCACACTCACTTAACATTTATACAGGTTGTGTAAATTGATCTCTGCTCCTTCTATCTGCATGTCATGGCACTGTGTGGGGGCATGCATGTATTCATATATGTGTATGTGCTTGTAGGTACATATTCAAATGTGCATGTGGACTTGAAAGACCAAGAGGAAGGTACAGAGTTCAAGTTGGGGATTATCAGATTCAAACATATTAATGCACACGGCCCTTACTCTTAGGTTCCCCCTTGATGGTAGAGGATTGGTTAGCGTAAAGAAAAGATATCATATAGGGAATTTACCCAATTACTCCCTGGCATTAACTGGCATCTTGTCATGGTCAGTAACTGTGAATGAGTTGAGTTTGAACTAGTTTTATGAGTGTGTCACACGTAGGAGAACTTTGGCATCTTCAGTCACTGTGTCAAGGAAAAGAAATTGTAAGTAAAAGGTTTTTCTAAAGTAAAGACCTGAAGCAAGGAGTCCACCATTAGCTGAGGCAAATTTCTCCAAATATTTTAAAAACAATTCTCCTAATGTTTCTTTTTTCTTAGTTTCTAACAAATAAGGTGATTTAATCATTTTTCTCAATTGTTCAACAGGCACTTGAAAATCCTTAGCCATGAATTCCAAAGATTCATCATCCACTCCAAAGAGGACTCGATAGTGGTTTAACTTCTCCTTCAGCTTCTCTACATCATCCCTGATCATGCCCACTACAGGAACAGTAGCCAAAATTCCATCCTTGAAGGCTTCCAACCAAATATACTGCTGCATAAACTTGTGCTTTCTGTGAATGGCTGCCTCTGTAATATAAGGTAAGGAAAGCATGAAATTGTGGCGCTTTTGAGCAGGAAGATCCTCAACCAGGGTGTCCATCAGGACTGGAAAATCATAGTCAGATAAATGTCTGTTTGAAATCAAGAAAATGTGTGGTTCATCCATGTTATTCTGACTGAAGGTGTTCACACAGTAGCTTCTGATCTGCTGCAGGGTCTTTTCTCTGTCAAAGGTGCGTGGTTTGCGTTTCTTCTCATTGTCTAAATCTATGTCCACCTTGGTTCTTACAAAGTAGTAATTCTTTTTCATGAATTTGATTGCTTTGGCAAGGTCTAGTTCAAGTTTTGTAAAATGTGTGGCAGAAACAATAACAAAGAAGTCATACTCTTGGATTTGCACCTTCTCCAGATAATCTTTTGGTGGAAAGTTCATAGTTCCAATGCCAGGCAGGTCCCATAAAGTCAAACTTTTAATTTGGGGGTATTTGTATGGAGTTCTCATCATAGTTGTTTCGGTTACCCCTTCTTCAGCTGCACCTTGGTCTTCAGGTCCCACCCTCCTCAGGGCATTGATGAAGCTGGACTTCCCTCCTCCAGACTCTCCCGTCACAGCAATGTTTATTGGGGCATTATCAATATTTTTTAAAGCACCATTGATTACAGAGTTTGCCCCTTGAATGTTTCCTTTTTTCAGATGAAATTCTATTAAATGGATGGTCTCCTGAGAAATGATTTTGTTTTCTGCCTTAATCTTCATAAAATATTTAGTGGCACTGGACACCAAATCTCCATTGTCTTCATTTTTAGATGTATCAGAGAATAACTGACCCATGATTCTGTTTAAAAAATAATCACAAAAAAAGGAAGAGAGAGTAAGTTGCAAAAGATCAAAGATGACTTTGTCCTTAGCACTGTGTTTCTTCACTGTGCTGCAGCCTCAGTTATGTTCTGACATTTTCTAGTTCCCGTACATTTTCTGCTGATTTTTTGTTTTTGTCAACAAGATACCAACTATAGTCCGATTGGAGGAGAAAATCTCATTTGAGGAATTTCTCCCATTGGAATGAACTTGGGGTATGCCTATGGAACATTTTCTTGATTGAGGATTGATGTGGGATGTCACAACTTAATCTTGGTGGTACCATCCTTGGGATGGTGGTCCTGGGTAATTTAAGAAAACATTTTTGAACTAGTGGGAGCAAGCTAGTAAACAACATTCTCCCATTGTTCCTGTTTCTATTCCTGTAGAGTTTCTGTGGTGACATCCTACAGCAATGGACTGTGATCAGAATGGGTAAACCCAAATGTAGGGAGGGATCTTGTTGTTTTCCAGCCACCTGGCTAGCTGAGACCCAAAATTATCACATAGAAACTGTATTAATGAAATCACTGCTTCACCCATTAGCTCTAGCTTCTTATTGGCTAACTCTTATATATTAATTTAACCCATTTCTATTAATCTGTGTGTTGCCACGCAATAGTGGCTTACTGGCAAAGTTTCAACACATCTATTTCTGGTGGTGGCTCCATGGCTTCTCTCTGACTACAACAGGAAGGCTTTAAACTTCACATAGTAAAATTACATATAAGAAAACATATATCAATCAAGACTTACAGTTACAATATTTATATCTACTTTATCTCTTATCATAACTAAGGAAAAGTATATTAAAACATTTAAAATTCCATTTATTCTGAAAGTCTCTGAAAGACTCGAAGATTATCTAACTGAAATCTCTCTCTATATATCTAGAAAACCTAACTAACATGACTACAAGCTTTACCTATATTTCTTAATTATACATTACATATTTAAATGAACTGCACAATCACAATACCTTAATCAAGAGCGGAAATATATATATATATACACACACAGTATAACAAAATTGACCTTAAATTTGTATCAATAAACCAAAATCCATACCAATGCAAATCTCTATTGCATACCCCCCTTTAAATGTTAAAAAATCATTTATAAGCAATATTTGCGAATGTGGGCATAGTTTCTCCAAACTGATTCCTGCTGTTCATTGGGTGAAGTATTTTCTTTGTGGGGGTGTTCATGGCAACCTTTCAGGTGTTCTTGTTTCATCAAACCATATTGAATCCACGGGTTCTCATCTTCTGTGAAAATAAAAGAAGATCCTCTTTTCCAAAGCAACATATCTTTAGATCCATATTTTGAAATCAAGATACCTTTAAGATATATATGTTGTTTTAGCTTAGCAGCCCATACAATGAAATGTCTCTCTGTGCTCATCTCCTTCACAGTCAAAAAATTCAAAGATAACACAATAATATACATAATCCAGACTCTCTATGTACTTTCTATTTTTATGTGGCTTATTTTTCTTTACTCCTTTTAAACTATGACTGTGTATACTCTGTCTCTTTAAGGACTTTACCTTTTTTTTTTTTTTAAAAAAAGCCATTTACCTCTTTTTCTTAAAAAAAAAAAGCCATTTACTTCTTTTTATAACTCTCTATACTCCTTTTCTCTTTCCCAAGCCTATGTACATTTATCCAACACTATGATTCATCTGGATTTGTCTTTCTTGCATATCTGTAATTTTTTACTGTCCAGGAGCACTTCTTAAAATGCTAAGTGCTTTTTAAAAACTTAAATGTGCATAGTCCAGCATTGTGGAGCTGCTTGCTGCCTCAGAGATCCATGCACACTGCCCCACTTCCAGGTACACAGCTGGTCCAACTTGCCATCAAGCAAGCTGCAGCATGTTGCTCACAAAACCCATTCTAATATTCGGTCTCCTGAAAGAGCCAGAGGTCGCACTGACATCATGGTCCAGAAAGCCACATTTCAAAACAGCATGGCTTTTCTGCTACGGCTGAGTCAGGATAACCTCTCCTAAAGGAGCTGCAGCATGCAGCCAGCTGAAAAAAAGGAGGCTAAATGTTGTTTTTTTGTGTGCCTAGAGTTTGTTTCCAAACCCTCTCAGGTTTTACATAGATTTAGTCTACCACATTGGCATGCCATTTGTAGGAAGGAGAGTGCTTGTTTGGTTTCCAGCTGTTCATCTAGCTTAGACCCAAAATAATCACACAGGAACTGTATTAATTAAATCACTTCTTGGCCCATTAGCTCTAGCTTCTTATAGGCTAACTCTTACATATTAATTTAACCCATTTCTATTAATCTGTGTATTGCCACATGACAGTGGCTTACTGGCAAACTTTCAGCACATCTGTCTCCGGTGGTGGCTCCATGGCTTCTCTCTGAGTCTGCCTCTTTTCTCCCAGAATGCCATTTAGTTTTCCCCTCCTACCTAAGTTCGGCCGTATCAACAGGCCAACGCAGTTTCTTTATTCATTAACCAATAAAAGCAACACATATACAGAAGGATCTCTCATACTACCGAAAAATCATTTCTAATTTCAAAATGCATATCTTCTTGATGTTTATAAAAGCAGTAGAAAGGAAATTAGAATAAATTTCTTCTAGGTCTCAAATCCTTAATTATGGAAAAGTAAAACTTAAGTAAAATAAGGGAAAATTATATAAAAAATAGTGTGAATCCTTAAGCCAGCATCAAGAACAACAGAAACAAGAGCAATTGTCTTGCATCTAATCTAACTGCAGGGTTGTCTATCAAGTCCAAGATATTTTCTTCATTTGTGCATACTTCCTTCAGTGTGTGCCTTCAGATGAATGGAATTTAATCAACACACATCTAGTTTTTATAAATAATAATGAATGATAATTGCCATGAGTGTTTAATCAGTATGATGTCTCAAATGTTCACATAACTCTAATTTGTCTGTTTTATTGATGTTTTCAAAAGATGTCAGTAAGCCTAACTACTGTATTTGGTTGAAATATTTTTTAATTTTCTTAGATTTACTTTCCTCTTATCTTTTTCATGATTTGGAGCTACTCTCCATTAGGAATATAACCATGCAATGATATAAAACTTCTTATTCTTATTGTTAAAACCCGTTTCTTCAATACAATATTACAGAGTCATCAAGTCATTACATAGATTCATTATTTTTTAAAACTTTTATTTTATCAGAGCATTCTACCTGTGTACTGGAGATGTAGATCAGTTGGTAGTGAGTTTTCCCAGCATGATTAAAGCTTTGGTTTCAATCCCAAGTACCTCATCAAATGCAGATGTTTGTGGATCCCTATCATTCTGCTTTACATGGAGTAGACATAAAATATTCAGTATTTTCAGGTGATCCTTGGTACACAGTGAGATAGAGGCTAGCCTGGGCTACTTGAGACCATGTCTCAAGAAAATGATCTCATATTTCTGCCCCTTATTCTCCACAAGCCTGCCTACAAGACTGCCCATAGCAGCACAAGGACCTCACCATTAGTTAAGTAGACAGCAAATCTCTATTGTCACCCTGGAGCCTCCTCTTTCTGTCTTACCTCTATCAAATCAGTTCATATACTTAATCTCTATTTCCAAATACAATTACAATTGATAACTCTTCCTTCATTATCTTCTTCAAGGCCTCCTTAGTACCAGATTTGATTATGTCATGGGCTTTACTATATTTTCTGTGATGGGTCTTGGCAACAACATGGATGCTCAAATAGCCAGAGTTATGATCATGTCAATCCTGAAATATACCATAAGAATGCCAAATTCACTCAGAGAACATTCATTAGGTATACAGTGCACATGCTACATACAACATACCTTTGAATTTAATTATTTTGCTTCTGGGACTTCTAGTACCTGAATTACTTACACCCTGGTATCTCTGGTTGTCTTCTCATTTCAGAACTGTGAACTTAGTGACTGTTCCCTTTCCTTGTTGCTCTCCCCCAGTAGCCACATGGCTATTAACTTAATCACCTTTCTATAGGTTCTGCTTTGATTAGGCAGGCTTTAGCATTGACATTGTCATTGAGATATATAATTGTACCTGCCTGAATCTTTCACCACCCTCTCACTATGTTTCTGTGGTGTAGGAGGTCCTTCTTTCTATGTGTTGCTTTCATTGGTGAATAAAGAAGACTGCCTTGGCCTTTTGATAGGGCAGCCCTTAGGTGGGCAGAGTAGACAGAACAGAATGCTGGGAGGAAGAAGGGCAGTGTGGCAGATGCCATGTTTCTCCTGCCTGAGACAGACGCTGATTAGACTCATGCCGGTAAGCCACAGTCAAGTGGCGATACACATTAATGGAGATGGGTTAAATGAATATGTAAGAGTTAGCCAATAAGAGGTTAGAACTAATGAGCCAGGCAGTGTTTGAATGAATACAATTTTTGTGTAATTTTTTGGGGGCTTAAGCTAGCTGTGCGACTGGGAGCCAGGTGGTGGGACCATGACCCGCCCGCTCCTCTCATTACTACAGATTGGCTGTCCAATGTAGTTCACTGACTCCATGTAAAATCTGAGAGAGCTTCAAAAAGAATACAGAGTTTCACAGAGTTTTTGCTGTTTGCTGGTGCTATGCTGCAGAAAGTTTTTCCTTACTCAGCAGCTGCAACAGTAAAAAAGCCATGGAGGTTTTAAAATGCTGGCTTTCTGGGCTATGCTGCTGGTGCCATCTCTGGATCCCACTGGAGACAGATCATTTCGAAGGGGTTTCTGACTAAAGTGCTACATCTTGCTTGATGGACTGTTGTGTGACTGGAACTGTGTGCAGCTCAGAGGCACAAGTGACTCAGAGGCACAAGCAGCTCTGCCATGCTAGCGGTGCAGTACACATGGCTCAGAGGCATAAGTGGCTCCACCATGTTGGACTGAGCGGAGCAAGCAGGCAGTACCTGTATTTGACCTGGGATTGTAGCAGCTTAGATTCTTAAGAGCTCAGCATTTTAAAGTGCAAAGTAAAAATGTTCCTGGATAGTAAAGAATTACAGATTCACAATAGGACAGATTCAGACATAAAAGACCTCTAAATGGGTCACAGTGTTGGATGGGTGTATGTAGGCTTGGGAGAGAAAAGAAAAAGAGTATAGAGAGTCATGAAATAAAGTTAATGCTTTAAAAAAAGGGTAAAGTCTTTAAAGAGAGAGAGTACAGATAATCATAGGTTAAAGGAAGTAAAAAAAAGAATAAGCCACATAAAAATGGAAAATTCACAGAATGTCTGGATTATGTATTTTATTGTGTTTTCTTTAAATTTCTTGACTGTGAAGGAGCTAAATACAGAGAGACATTTCACCATGTGGTCTGCTAAGCTAAACCAGCATATATGTTCTAAAGGTATCTTGACTTCAAAATTTGGGTCTAAGGATATGATGCTTTGGAAAAGAGGTTCTTCTTTTGTTTTTACAGAAGATGAGACCCTGTGGATTCCTTCTAGACCAATATGGTATGATAGACCACGGATGGCCTCCTGAAAGGTCACTGTGAACACCTTCAGAAAATAACTTCACTCAACTGATGACTGAGATGAACCTAGCACACAGGATACACCATGAAAGACCTGGTTAACAGCACCCCCATACAGCAGGAAGAAGTTTGGAGAGAAAAAGCTATGCCCATATTCCCAAATATTGTTTATAAATGTTGTTTTACATTTAAAGGGGGATATGATATAGATATGGATAATTTGCATTGGTATGGATTTTGCTTTGTTGATATAAATTTAAAGTCAATTTTGTTATATGTATATGTATTTCTGATCTTGATTAAGGTATTGTGATTGTGTAGTTCATTTAAAAATATAGTGTATAATTAGAAAATATAGGTTGTTAATGCATAATCATCAATAATAGTCAAGTTTGTAGTCATGTTAGATTTTCTATATGTGCAAAGATATATTTCAGATAGGCATTCTTCATATGTTTTAATAACTTAGGACTTTTCATGACAATAAGACATGTCTGCTCCTGGCAGCACCAGCTACTTCAAGAGGAAGATGGGCATTGAAGAGGTTCCTTAGCCATTTGGGCAAGAAACTGCTCTTGCCTGGACTGTTGCATAAACTGGACACAAAGAACCCTCAGAGAGGACTGCTGAACTTGCCTAAAGGTGAGATGATCCTTCGGGGTTCCTGCTTCACAAAAAAGTCTGCAAGACATTCTGCAGGATACAGAAGAAAGTGACTGAACTGTCTTTAAAATTTCCTGCTTCATGGAAATGTCTGCTGGATACTATGGGCCTATAGGCTGAAGATGGATGCCTCAACAGTACAGAGGAACTTTGGGTGACTGTCCAGGCAGCGAGATGTCTCTGTCATTTCTAGAGTTTTGGAAGTTGCTTACTTCTTGTTTACTTAGGTAATATTATATCCTTCTGGAGTCTTTGATGGAGTTGAAGAATAAATAGTTATAGTTTTCTATTGTTATGATAAAAGATAAAATAGATCTAAATATTGTAACTGTAATTCTTGCTTGATAACTGTTTTGTTATATGTAATTTTCTATGTTAAAGTTAAAGCCTTCCTTTTTTGTTTAAACAGAAAAAGGGGAAATGGTGTAGGAGGTCCTTCTTTCTATGTGTCGCTTTCATTGGTGAATAAAGAAGACTGCCTTGGCCTTTTGATAGGGCAGCCATTAGGTGGGCAGAGTAGAAAGAACAGAATGCTGGGAGGAAGAAGGGCAGTGTGGCAGATGCCATGTTTCTCCTGCCCGAGACGGACGCTGGTTAGACTCATGCCGGTAAGCCACAGTCAAGTGGCGATACACATTAATGGAGATGGGTTAAACGAATATGTCAGAGTTAGCCAATAAGAGGTTAGAACTAATGAGCCAGGCAGTGTTTAAATGAATACAGTTTCTGTGTAATTATTTTGGGTGTAAGCTAGCTGGGCGGGACAGAACAAGGGGCCCTGTGCCAGGCAGCTGGGAGCTGAGCAGCTGGGAGCTGGGCAGCTGGGATCACACTCCTCTTACTACAGTTCTGTCTCTCCAAATACTTGCTGCCACATAATGTGTATTCGTCTGGGTTTGCTTTCTGTCATCCTCCCATAGTACAATGTATCTCTGATAGCAGAATGAGCTTTTGTCTTGCTCACTTCTTCCTCACCAACATACAGTAGATGGTACTTTATCATCACAACGAATGAGGACTGTGATAAAAACATTTGAACTTTATTGTGAACAATTGTGCCTCTTCTGTAATTCTAATTGGTCATTGGGTTATTGAAGACCTAGTACATTTATAGAGTGTGGGTAACAAGAGATGGTGAAAGCAAAAGTCAGTCTAATCCAAAACAGAGACTCCTTAGAATCATACTGTGTATGAGCATAAGCACATACAGGCTCAGTGTAAGGCAGCCCCTGTCCAATCTACAAGAATAATGGGGACAACCTTACAGGAAACCAGAGCTGCAGAACTTTGTTCAGACTGACTTTATATATAGTCCAGGAAAGGCTGAGTAAAGAAAATGTCCCAAAGGGGAAGCTAAGCCTATTTCAATAAACACCTCTGCCTGATTCACTGTTGAAGGTGACAGTTACCCACAGGGCACACACAGAATGTCCCCGAAGCACACAAGCTGTTCGATCTTTTCAGTTTTCCCCTCTCATTCTTTCATTTCTAGTCCTGGATCTGTGATGCAGACTCCAGTGTGACAGTTGTCTGCAAGGTCTTTCCACTGAATATGAACACAGGGAACGAGAAGGCCATGACACAGCAAACATTACTAAGGGAAGCCTGCCTAAATGACAGCTGTCACCACACCCTGACACAGCTCAGGTTCTCACAGATGGAGAGAAGATCTTAGCACTCCTGCTTTACAGTAAAGAAAACCACAGTGAAGAAGATGCTTCAGGCACAGATTCCCACAGCCAGGTACAACAGGAACAGTGAGTGGAGAGACCTCTTCTCTGCAGGCCAGAGTCCTCTGGATGTAGGGATTAAATCATTGACCCTGAACTAGGTAGCAAAATGAGACTAAGATACAACAACCTCAGGCACATTGCAGAGACATTTCATCACCTGAAACATCCAACTACAACAATGTTAGAGAGAGGAATAAGAAACATCAAAACCTATGTCCAGATCATTTCCTTTAGGCCTACCTCAACTTGAAGTATTTGCTAAGACCATCCATTGTGTAGTCCTGTACACCTCCCACCAAAGCACCATAGCTTTCAAGCAGAGGATCCTCACTCTCAGGGAATGTTCCTAAATGTCTTGTTCCTTATCCGTTCTTTAGAGAAGAGAGGTGATGAGGGTTAGAGGTTAGATATGAATGCCCCTGTCCACTTACCAGAGAATCCTGTGTCCAGTGCATGTGCTCACTCTAGTTCAGTTGCAGGAGCCACCATCCAATGTGCTTCAGGTTCTTTACATGAACCCACCCCTACTCCCTATGCAGGACTTATATCATCTTCTAGGTTCTGCCCTCTCAGAGTGATTTGGCCAATCATGAAGAAGCATGGATCTAGTATCTTTTCAGAATCACCTTCATTTACAAGAAGAGGAAAGTGAAGTAGCTTCAACAGCTGTTCTTACTCTATCAACATTCATTTCTTGGCAGAAAAGCCTGGACAGTCCTAAAATAACATTGTGGAACAGTGCTTGGAAAGAGATGGTGAAAACAGAGAAGCAGCTTACTAGCTGGGCTGGACAGAAACCCTTGAAATATAGTATTCTCAGTATTGAGAGTTCCTCTTGATGGGTTTTTCCTGTGACTATATGAAATGACCTTCTTTGTCTCTTTTGATTGATTTTAGTTTGCAGTCTATTTTGATAGATATTAGGATAGCTATACATGCTGGTTTCTTAGGTCCATTTGATTGGTATTTTTTTCCCAATCCTTTACTCTGAGATGATGTTTGTCTTCGAGGTTGAGATGTGTTTATTGTATGCAGAAGAAGGATGGATTCTGTTTTCGTATTTAATCTGTTAGCTTGTGCCTTTTTATAGGTATGTTGAGTCCATTTACATTAAGGGATATTAATGACCAGTGATTGCTAGTTCCTATTAATTTAGTTTTCATTGTTGATGATGATAATTTACGCACTTTCTCCTTCTTTGGGATTTGCTGCTATGAGACCATCAATTGTCTGTGTTTTTGTTGGTGTAGCCACTTTCTTGGGTTGGAGTTTTATTTCTAATATTTTGTGTAGGGCTGGGGTTGTGACTAGGTATTGGTGAAATCTAGTTTTGTCATGGAATATATCGTTTTGTCCTTCTATGGTGATGAAAAATTTGCTGGGTATAGTAGATTGGGCTGGCATCTGTGGTCTCTTCATGTCTGCATGACTCTTGACCATGACCTTCTGGATTTCACTGTCTCCAATGAGAAGTCAGGTGTAATTCTGATAGGTCTACCTTTATGTGTTACTTGGCCTTTTCCCTTTGCAGCTCTTAATATTCTTTCTTTACTCTGTATGTTTTGTGTTTTGATTATTATGTGGCAAGAAGACTTTTTTTTGATGTTCTATAAGCTTCTTGTATCTTCATAGGCATATCTTCCTTTAGGTTGGAAAAGTTTTCTTCTATGATTTTGTTAATTATATTTTCTGTGCTTTTGAGTTGAACTTCTTCTTCTGTATCTATTATTCTTAGATTTGGCCTTTTCATGGTGTCCCATATTTACTGGATATTTTGGGTTAAACTTTTGTTAGAGTTAATGTTTTCTTTAACTGATGAGTCTATTTTCTCTATTGTATCTTCAGCACTTGAGATTCTCTCTTCCATCTCTTGTATTCTGCTTTTCATGCTTGCATTTGTGGTTCCTGATTGTTTTCTCATGATTTCTGTTTCTATAATTCCCTAGGCTTGTGTTTTCTTTATTGTCTCTATTTCAATTTTTAAGTTTGAATAGTTTCTTTCATATGTTTGATTTTTTCCCCTCCATTTCTTTAAGGGAATTTCACATTTCCTCTTTAAGTGTTTCAAACATTTTCTTGAAGTATTTTTTAGGTCATCTTTTCTGCTTCATCTGTATTTGGTTGTTCAGGTCTTGCTGTTGTAGGATCTTTAGGTTTTACTAGTCGTGTGTTGCTCTTTGTGGTGTTGCATGTGTTCTTACCTTTTCTACTCATCTTTTCCCCTAATAGGTGTGGTTGAGGCTCTCTGAGATTCTGTTGAATAATCTCCTAGGTGCCAGTGAATCCAAAGTTCAGATGGTTGTTCCTTGTGGTACAGTCAGTGTCACAGTTCTAGTTACCCATTGGTTACTCCATGTTTCTGGAGGTAGCTCAGCACTGCTGTACTTTGCTCTGCTCCCTTGCAGTTTGCTGTCTCAGGCTTACTTTGGCCCAGGTTACTGGCTTTGACCTGTTTCTGTATATCCTGGTCTGGATCCCCTCCTGGCTTGGAGTTGGTCCTGCAAAGGTCTCTGGCTCCGGTCTACTGCCTAGAAGTTCCTAGGCTAAGGGTTTGCCCAGAACTGCAGAGGACCTGGCTCAGGCTTCCTCCCTCAGAGGTCCCAGACTCATGCTTGGACCTGCAGAGGTTCCAGATTCCTGCCTATTCCCTTTGAAGTCCCAGACCAATGCCTGGAACCACAGAGGTCTTGGCTCAGGATTACTCCCTCTGAGGTCCCAGACTCATGCCTGGCCCCACAGAGATCTCTGGTTCCTGCCTACTTCCTCAGAGGTCCCAGATTCATGCCCAGACTGGCAGAGGTCCTGGCTCAGGCCTAGTTCCTGGGAGGTCTTAGACTCACACTTAGACCCACAGGGTTGCTGGCTTAGGTCTGCTCCCTTGAAGGTCCCAGATTCACGTCTGGACCCTCAGTGGTCTCTGGCTCTAGCTCACTCATTCAATGGTTACTCCCCTGTCCCTGTTCCGGTGGAGACCACTGACTTTGAGTCAGGTCACTGGCTCAATCCTGGTCTGCCAGTATCCTGGGAATTCACTAGCTCTTTTCTTAAGTTAACCCATATCTATTATTTTATATCTTACCACAAGGCTCATGGTTTGTTACTTCTCACATCTTGGGCAGCTACATGGTGTCTACCTCCTTTGGCAGCTACATGGCATCTTTTTGACTCTGCCTATTCTCTCTTTCTCTGTTTAGATTTCTCACCTGACTATGCTCTGCTAAGCCATTGGCCAAAACAGCTTTATTCATCAACCAATAAAAGCAACACATATATAGAAGGACATCACACATCATATTCTGTAGGTCTTTTAAATTTTTGAATATTACCTATCTTTGTGGGATACCTCTCTGTGCATCTAGTAAACATAACATGACTGTAAATTTGACAAACATGGGTGACTCTACCTGTAATTCTCAATAACCTATGTGCTTAAAGACTAAAGCCTCACAATATAAAAATAAACAACCTGTAAACAGATGTACAATATAAGCACAATGACCTTGACATTGTGACAATATACAAAAATTTTCATCAGAGCTAGAAATGTATAGTGCAATATGACAAAAAATAACCTTAATTTGCATCAATATACAAAATGTCCTAAACAGGAGTAGAAACATATATACAATATGACAAAATATTTTTACATTTGTATTAATATACAAAAATATTTTAATAGAAGTAAGAACATATATATACTATGACAAAAAGTAATTTTGAATTCATAACAATATATAAATTAGAGAAAGAAAAATAATTTTATATTTGTATCATATGCACGAATCTATAACATGAAAATTATCTAAAACTGGTAGTTGTTTATTTAGTTTACAAGTAGATATAATAATCTACCTCATTACCCTATCATATCTATCCCCTTTATTCTATTCCAAATGAGATTCCTGAGTCTAATCTTTATTGCTCTGCCCCCAACCTTTTAACAGCTTATAACCAACCCATTACAGATGATAATTATCTGTATAACCCTGAAAAAAAAAACTATCCACCTCTCCTGATGGTAGAGGGGGTGTTGTGTTCTTAGAAATACTTCCAACTGTCTGGGGAGGATTAAAGTCTTGCTATGGGATTCTGTAAAAGACAAAAACAATGGTTACTCACGAGGACTAGCTGTAACATTTATAGCTAGTCTCTGAGTAATGGGTGAAACTAATCTGATGTTCTGGCTAGAGTGTATAAGAAGATGGACCATCTCAGCTAGCCACCTTGGAATTGTCCTGAGCAGTTTGTAGTCTAAAACCAATATTTGGGTGGTGTTTATTGGCTAAACAGAATTATTATGAGCCAAGTAGAATCATTGGTGCCGAGCCCCATCATCTTTTTGGAGAATTCAGAGATTGCTGATAGGAAAATTTTTTTGTTCATTGTGGAAAATTTAAACATTATTAATATCAAAAAGAAAAGTTTAAATTTTAAGATCATATGATATGTAAAGAAAGGTTCTACAGAGTCAAAAATACCTATGAGGGGGAAAGAGATTTGTGAGAACAGTGGTCTCGAGATTTGGGGTTTCTTTTGTCCCATACCAGGTGGTTCTTCTGATATGAGATAGAGACTCTGAAATTTTCTTTTAACAGTATGCTTGTATTTAGAAAAGAAGAGAGCCACACTCTAACTCAAAGGTCACCTTTAAATTTTAATTGAATCAAGACTACAAATTTTCTGAGAACTAAAGAGATTTTAATTTTTGTGTAGTGAGAGTTTACCCTATAGAGAATATTTCTACCATTAAGTGAAATACTTCTTTGCTTGGTAATTTGTTTCCAGAGAGTTTCCCTTCTTCTTTAGATGTATAGATGTTCAAGATCTTTTGACTTCTTGAAGATAGGTATTTCTATTTTCCTGTAAAGACAATACCAGAACTCTGCTCTGATCCTTATTTGGTGAGTTTTCCTTTTGACATGTAGAATTGTCACATTCATTGATGAAGTATCACTTCTCCTTCTTAAGAGGTCTCTTCTATTAGAATTGAATCTTTATTAATCTTGATGGTATCCATAGCTTTTTTCTCCTGTGGAAACAAAAGTGAAAACCCTTCCCCAACTAACACATATCCTGGTTTCAATTCTGAGGTCAGCACAACACTTAAGTATACAGGTCAAATGAGTTTAGTAGTTTTTTCTATTGTTCAATGTCTCTCCACAGCCTTTGTTCTTTTCTCATTAGGATTTATGATTTATAAAGCTGTACAATGTTAGCATGTGTTAGTATATTGTGGAAATATACTGGGGAGATGTAGTGCTTAATGGAAAAGTACCTGTGGTTTATGATGTAGATATATTAAGCCAAGGAGGGAATCATAATTAATTATAATACATTGTCCATGTCTGTCACATCTTACACATGGCGAGATGCTATAGTAGAAAGTATAGGGCCATTCCAAAGTAGATATAGACACTTACAGAGATTGACCTCTCTATCAATTCTTCGATGGAGAATTCTTACTTGGACAGGGGAATAACTGCTTTCTCAACTTTATATGCCTGTGCTGGATAGATAGCTTAGTGGTTAAGAGCATGTACTGATCTGAAAGAAGAACCAAGTGTGTTACTAGCACCATGTCAGGTGGCTCACAATGGTCTCTAATTCTAGGATTTCTGATGCCTCTGACTGCATCTGCATTTACATGCACATACTTCAATCCCCATAATACATGTTTAAAATTAAAGTAAATCTTTAAAAAGACTATACTGCTGAATTCCAAGCCTACTCCCAAAGGTATATATTTTTCTATTTCCCAGGTGTCTCCTTAGAGCCATTTCTCCAGTCCAGTTTCTGAGATTTCTGAGGGACATAAAAGTGTTATTACCTCAATCATATGAGTAATTAGAGAAAAATGACTACAATGACAAAAATGTTGAGAGGAAGGACATTGGAAGCATGCTAAGGTGTCATTATGATAGGAAAGTCACCAAGGGCTGAGATCGGAGATCCAGAGGGGTGAGTGTATGCGCACCTGGTGGGAAGGTCCCCAGGAGAGAGTGCAGGCACCACCAGCTTCTGCTGCAGGGGGCCTCTTTGTTCACAGGACCCGGCCCACCCCCACCCCCCAGCAAGTTCGCCCTTTCCTCTGCGGGGGTCCTTGGCCCACCAGGACTCCCTCTTCCTGTGCTGAGATCAGCGATCCAGAGGGAGGGGTGAGCGTGTGCTTGCCTTGCTGGAAGTTCCCCAGCATCCAAGACTCCCCTGACTGCAATCAAAGGAAGAGATGGGCAGGCGCCAATGCAAGAACTCCTCCAACAACCTGAAAAGTGACATGAAAACACCAGGATCCAGCGAATATGCAACAGGAAGACCTGAACAACCTAATCCAGAAAAAGTAGAAGAAATCAACTTTAAATGTAACATTATGAAAGTGATAGAGAACATTAAAGAGGATGTGAAAAACTCCTTTAAAGAAATGGAGGAGAAAACTACCAAAAAGTTAGGAGAAATGAATAATTCCTTCAAAGATACCCTAGGAATCCAAGAAAAAGCAATCAAACAGGTAATGGAAACAGTTCAAGACTTGAAAACTGAAATGGAGGCAATGAAGAAAACACAAACTGAGGGAAGGCTGGAGATGGAAAATCTGGGTAAATGAACAGGAACTACAGAGACAAGTATAACCAACAGAATACAAGACATAGAAGAAAGAATCTCAGACGATGAAGATACGATAGAGAAAATAAACTCATTGATCAAAGGAAAAAACAAATCCAACAAATTCTCATCATAAAACACCCAGGAAATCTGGGACACCATAAAAAGATCAAACCTAAGAATAATAGGGGTAGAAGAAGGAGAAGAAGTACAGCTCAAAGGCCCAGAAAATATATTCAACAAAATTATAGAAGAAAACTTTCCCAACCTAAAGATTCATATGCCTATGTATTCCGTATGATACAAGAAGCATACAGGACACCGAATAGACTGAATCAAAAAAACCCATAACCTCACCATATAATAATCAAAACACAAAACATACAGAATAAAGAAAGAATACTAAGAGCTGCAAAGGAAAAAGGTCAAGTAACATATAAAGGTAAACCTATCAGAATTACACCTGACTTCTCTATGGAAACCATGAAAGCCAGAAGGTCTTGGATAGATGTGCTGCAGTCAATAAGAGACCATGGATGCAAGCCCAGACTACTATACCCAGCAAAGCTTTCATTTGTCATCGATGGAGAAAACAAGATGTTTCAGGATAAAAACAAATTTAAGCAATACATAGCCACAAACCAAGCCTTACAGAAAGTACTAGAAGGAAAACCACAACTAAAGGAAGCAAACAACACACATAATAACACAGTCATCTAACAACCCTCCACAGGCACAACTCAAAGAAGGGAAACACACAAACTCTACAACCCCCCAAAAATAACCGCAGTTAATAAACACCGGTCGTTAATATCACTTAATATCAATGGACTCAATTCACCTATAAAAAGGCACAGGTTAAAAGAATGGATACGAAAACAGGATCCAACATTCTGTTGTTTACAAGAAACATACCTCAACCACAAAGACAGACATTATCTCAGAGTAAAGGGTTGGGAAAAGGTTTTTCAATCAAATGACCCTAAGAAACAAGCGGGTGTGGCTATACTAATATCGAACAAAATCAACTTCAAACTAAAATCAATCAGAAGAGATGGAGATGGACATTTTATACTCTTAAACGGAATAATCCATCAGGATGAAGTCTCAATCCTGGATATAAATGCCCCTAATATAAAAGTACCCACATATGTAAAAGAAACATTACTAGAACTCAAAGCACACATCAAGCCCCACACACTAATAGTAGGAGATTTCAACACTCCTCTCTAACCAATGGACAGGTCAACCAGACAGAAACTTAACAGAGAAATAAGAGAACTAATAGATGTAATGAATCAAATGGACTTAATAGACATCTATAGAACATTCCACCCAAACAGGAAATAATATACCTTCTTCTCAGCATCTCATGGAACCTTCTCAAAAATTGATCACATACTCGGTAACAAAGCAAACATCCACAGATATAAAAAAGTTGGAGTAACCACCTGTGTCTTATTGGATCATCATGGAGTAAAGTTAGAATTGAACAATTCCACCCCTAGAAAGCCTACAAACTCATGGAAACTGAACAGTCAACTACTGAACCACTTCTGGGTCAAGGAAGAAATAAAGAAAGAAATCAAAGTCTTCCTTGAATTCAATGAAAATAAAGACACAACATACCCCAACCTATGGGACACTATGAAAGCAGTGCTAAGAGGAAAGTTCATAGCCCTTAGTGCCCACATAAAGAAAACAGAAAGCACACATTAGTGACTTAACAGCACACCTGAAAGCTCTAGACAAAAACGAAGCAGACTCACCCAGGAGAAGTAGAAGACTGGAAATAATCAAACTGAGGGCTGAAATCAACAAAATAGAGACACAGAAAACAATCCAAAGAATCAATGAAACAAAGAGGTTCCTTGAGAAAATCAACAAGATCGACAAACCCCTATCCAAACTAATCAAAAGGCGGAGAGAGAACATTCATATTAACAAGATCAGGAACGAAAAGGGGGACATAACAACAGACACTGAGGAAATTCAGAGAATCATTAGGTCTTACTATAAAAACCTGTATGCCACAAAATTGGAAAATGTAAAAGAAATGGACAGTTTTTTAGATAAATACCATATACTGAAATTAAATCAAGACCAGGTGAACAATTTAAATAGACCTATAAATCGCGAGGAAATAGAAGCTGTCATCAAAAACCTCCCAACCAAAAAAAAGCCCAGGACCAGATGGTTTTAATGCAGAATTCTACCATAACTTCCAAGAAGAACTAATACCTATACTCCTTAAGGTGTTTTGCATAATAGAAACAGAAGGGTCATTGCCAAACTCTTTTTATGAAGCTACAGTTACCCTGATACCAAAACCACACAAAGACACAACCAAGAAAGAGAATTACAGACCAATCTCACTCATGAACATCGATGCAAAAATTCTCAATAAAATACTGGCAAACCAAATCCAAGAACACATCAAAAAAATCATCCATTATGATCAAGTAGGCTTCATCCCAGAGATGCAGGGCTGGTCACATATGAAAATCTATCAATGTAATCCATCATATAAATAAACTGAGAGAAAAAAACATATGATCATTTCATTAGATGCTGAGAAAGCATTTGACAAAATTCAACACCCCTTTATGATAAAGGTCTTGGAGAGATTAGGGATACAAGGTTCATATCTAAATATAATAAAAGCAATATACAGCAAGCCAACAGCTACCATCAAATTAAATGGAGAGAAACTCAAAGCGATTCCACTAAAATCAGCAACAAGACAGTGCTGTCACTCTCCCCATATCTCTTTAATATAGTGCTTGAAGTCCTAGCAATAGCTATAAGACAAAATAAGGAGATCATGGGGATTCAAATTGGAAAGGAATAACTTTCGTTATTTGCAGATGATATGATAGTATATATAAGTGACCCCCAAAACTCTACCAAAGTACACAAAGGATAAAGAAACAGAGAGGGAAATCAGAGAAACATCACCTTTCACGATAGCCACAAATAGCATAAAGTATCTCGGGGTAACACTATCCAAGGAAGTAAAAGATCTATTTGACAACAACTTTAAGACCTTGAAGAAAGAAATTGAAGAGGATACCAGAAAATGGAAGGATCTCCCATGCTTCTGGATTGGTAGGATCAATATAGTAAAAATGGCAATTCTACCAAAGGCAATCTATAGATTCAATGCAATCCCCATCAAAATCCCAACAAAATTCTTCACAGACCTAGAGAGAACAATCACTAACTTTATATGGAAAAACAAAAAGCTCAGGATAGCCAAAACAATCCTATACAATAAAGGAACTTCCGGAAGCATTACCATCCTTGACTTCAAACTCTATTACAGAGCTACAGTAATGAAAACAGCTTGGTATTGGCATAAAAACAGAGACATTGACCAATGGAATAGAATTGAAGACCCAGATATTAATCCACAAATATGAACTCCTCATATTTGACAAAGAAGCTAAAATTGTACAATGGAAGAATGAAAGCATCTTTAACAAATGGTGCTGGCATAACTGGATGTCAACCTGTAGGCGAATGAAAATAGATCTTTATCTATCACCATGCACAAAACTCAAGCCCAAATGGATTAAAGACCTCAATATAAATCTGACCACACTGAACCTGATAGAAGAGAAAGTGGGAAGTAGCCTGCAATACATGGGCACAGGAGACCACTTCCTATGTAAAGCCCCAGTGGCACAGACAATAAGAGCAACAAATGAATAAATGGGACCTCCTGAAACTGAGAAGCTTCTGTAAAGCAAAGGACACAGTCATTAAGACAAAAAAGGCATCGTACTGAATGGGAGAAGATCTTCACTAACCCCACCTCAGACAAAGGTCTGATCTCCAAAATATACAAAGAATTCAAGAAACTAGACATATAAAATTCTAAATTACCCAATTAAAAAATGGGGTAATGATCTGAACAGAGAATTCTCAACAGAAGTTCGAATGGCCAAATATACTTATGGTCATGTTCAACTTCTTTAGCCATCAGGGAAATGCAAATCAAAACAACTTTGAGATACCATCTTACACCTGTCAGAATGGCTAAAATCAAAAACACCAATGATAGCCTATGCTGGAGAGGATGTGGAGTAAGGGGACCACTCATCCATTGCTGGTGGGAATACAAACTTGTGCAACCACTTTGGAAATCAGTGTGGCGGTTTCTCAGGAAATTGGGAATCAACCTACCTCAGGATCCAGCAATACCACTCTTGGGAATGTACCCAAGAGATGCCCAAATCATACTACAAAAGCATTTGTGCAACTATGTTCATAGCAGCATTATTTGTAATAGCCAGAACCTGGAAACAACCTAGGTGCCCCTCAATGGATGAATGTATAAAGAAAGTGTGGAATATATACACATTAGAATACTACTCAGTGGTAAAAAAACAATGACATCTTTTTGCATGAAAATGGATGGAAATAGAAAACACTATACTCAGTGAAATAACCCAAACCCAAAAAGATGATTATTGTATGTACGCACTCATTAGTGGTCCCTAGTCATAAACAAGGGACATTAAACTTATAGCTCACAAGCCTAGAGAAGCCAAATAGCAAGGTGGACCCAAAGAAAAGCATATATAGATCCTCCGGGAAATTGGAAGCAAACAAGATAGCCAGGCAAAAGTTGGAAGCAGGGGAGTGTGGGTAGGGGTAGAGATAGGGGTGGGGGTGGGGGTGGGCGAAAGGGAAGCAGGGAGGGAGAAAGGAGAAGGGAAGGAGTGCCGAGAGCTTGGGAGAATGGGAGGGTGGAGATGGAGGATGGGTGGATATTGGAGAAGGGAATAAAAAAAAAGAAAGTCACCAAGAAGGCTCAGTAGATTAAGATGCTTGCCTGATGTCCTGAGCCATATCCCAGAAGCTATATGGTAGAAGAGGAGAATCCACTTGTTATGCATTCTTTTTACCAGCAGCCTATTCAAGTGATGAGTGTGCATTGTAAACCTGAGGACTATTTCATAAACATAAAACTATGGATAATAAGCCAGAAATGGAAAGTAGTATAGCCTCATTTAATGAAAAATGTGCAAAGAAAGAGACTTCCCCCAATAAAGAACAGGCAAGAAAAATATAAATAGCTTAAGAGGTCTAATTAAAATACCAACTTTTAGCTGGGTGGTGGTGGTGCACACCTTCGATCCCAGAGGCAGAGGCAGGCAGATCTCTGTGAATTTGACTCCAGTCTGGTTTATAAGAGGTAGTTCTAGGACAGGCTCCAAAGCAACAGAGAAACCTTGTCTCAAAACAAACAAACAAACAAATAAAATCAACTTTTTGAAATGTATTAAAGAAAAACATTCAAGACTATTCTATGCCCAATCTACAACAAAACCACTTTAAATAAAGTGTAGATCAGGTTAAATTAAATATAAAACAAACATATCAAACAAATATAGCAAATAAAAAGGTAAATAGATGCCACTGCAGGTAATGACTATAAAGGATCATGATTGGTAATGTGTGAAAACCACAACAAATTCCATCATATTGAGGAATTAATAAGTGTATTTGTTTTCACTTACCATAAGTACAGAGTTAAAAACAATGCAAGCTCATTTCTCAGCAGTTCTGTACTGAGAAGTCTGACCCAAGTATCCCTAAAGTCAAGTGTTGGCTGGATTCTCTTTCTCTTTGGAGTTTTCTTCCAGGAGAATTCATCTGCTTGCTTTGCCACCTTTCAGATATCATCAAGGTTTCGGGCGTGGTTCCTTCCATCATCTTAAATTGTGCATGCTAGAATTGGCAACCATTGTTTAGTTTTCAGGGCCTACTCAGACCCCTTCTGTTTCCCTCTTCTACAAGTAGGGGCATGCTATGGTTGAGGCTCAAGTATGCCCAAAGCAAAGTTCATTGCTCACCAGCATGGTGCCGTTGGCACATAGTAGAACCGCTAAGTAGTGGGACCTCCTAAGAAGGTTTGGGATCACTAGGAGTATGCTGTTGAGGGGACACTGGGACCTAGGCCTATTTCTCTTTCTTGTCTTTGCTTCTAACCCATGAGCTGAGTGTATGTATGTTTGTGTATGTGTGTGTGTGCGTGTGTGCGTGTGTGCATGTGTTTTCCTTTCACGTGTTCTCCACTCTGATGTACTACTGCAGATTAATAGCAATGGGGCTATCTAATCACAGACCACAGATACTGAAGCTGTAAGTCAAGAGACAATCTTTTTCTTTACATGATGATTATCTCTGATATTTGTTAAACTAATACTAAGTTTGCTAACATGAGGTCTCTTGGTTTATAGTATGATAATCCAAAAAAAATTCTGCTTATTTCAAGGCAATAAACAAATTTAATCCCATGGTCACCTTAAAAGTTCTTTTTCATTTGACTGGATATGTTTACTAGTTTCACAGATTAAAAAAATGCAGTCATATTTCTTTTGGCATGCCTGCTACAATAAGATAATATGGTAAAATATCTAGTTCATACCTGACAGTAAATTTGAAACTTGATTAAATCAACAATTCTCTGTGCAGTATCCAATTTCAAAATGACTCCAGAGGAAGTAGACTACCTAAGCAGCTTTTTGTATAATAAACAAATTAATTAGTAAAACTCCAGGCCCAGAAATGTTTGCTCCTTTGAGATCTGTTTTAGTTTTTATATTCTCTTGGTTTAATTTTGGTAAGTTATATGTAACTACAAGTTTCTCCATTTTTCTTCTAAATTTTTCCTTTTTTGGAATATATGTTTTCAAAGTACTCCTCAATAACTCAACTTTCTCTCAGTATCTGTTGTCACGTTAATCTTTTCATGTCTAATTTTAATAATTTGCATTTCCTATTTCTTTTGGTTAGTTTGGCCAAAAGTTTGTCAATTTTGTTTATCACTCAGAAAAATCAAATCTTTGTCTTCTTGGTGTCCCCAAAGTCTGGTGAATATATGTT
Source organism: Ondatra zibethicus (assembly GCA_004026605.1). Taxonomy (NCBI): domain Eukaryota; kingdom Metazoa; phylum Chordata; class Mammalia; order Rodentia; family Cricetidae; genus Ondatra; species Ondatra zibethicus. The sequence continues at coordinate 9,314 of PVIU01006942.1, read as the reverse complement.
TATAATTGTTATATATTCTTGACAAATTATTACTTTCTTAATGGAGAGTAGCTTTCATCATCTCTTCTGATTAATTTTGGTTGGAAGTTAATTTTATCAGGTAGTGGAATAATAGCTGTGCCAGGTTATTTTCAGTTTCTGTTTACTTGATAGACACCATACTTACCATATTTTGATTACGAAACTATGGGTAACTATCAGTAAGGAGTTTCTTGATGACCGTAGAAAGTTTTTAAATTAACTTTAATTCAGTAGCCAACCTCAAGGCTTCCCTTCCAAGTAACATTACATATTTACCAGTTCCACAAAGTAAAATGTAGATCAGTTTCTAATAATCTGCCTGCCACAAAAGGATAGTATCTAAAAAGCTTGTTTCCAGTTAGGATCTCTCCAGCTATCAGCATGGGGTGGGGGCTCTTAGTAGCTAGGTTTTTTGTGTCTTGGCTTGTGGCAGGTATAAATTTTGTTGTCTGAGGGTCTGAGGGGATTGCAAGTGTATGCAATGACATTCACAGTTGGAAAACCCAGTTTCTGGCTTGGGCGGCTTTTGTACCAGCAACCTACAAGTTTTGCCTGAGTATGCTTACTTCTGTGAGTTTGTCAGCAGGTGAACAGCCCTCTGGTGTTTGTATGATATTCCAGGTCTTTGTTCACCTCATCTATGGGGGTGTCCGCAGTTTGGAGATGAATTATCTCTGAATGTTCCCCCCTCCACTGCAGGGCATTTTGTCAATTCTCTCAGTAGCCATCACCTCCCTTGCACTAGCCCAACGTTTAGAGTGGTATAGAAGGCTCTCTCCACAGGCAGGTTGTCTTCAGTTTAATTTTTGTTTTGCAGAGTTTGCTCCCAGAGGTCTTCATTTCTCTAGATTTAAACCTTAGAACAAGGGACAAGTTGGGGCCAGGGAGGGTCTCCTTTCCCTACAGGGTTCTGAATTGACATCTGTTGTTTCATTATTTATCTATCTAGGCAGTGGTTAGGATCACTCTCCCATGTGGGAGGGACACCCAAGAGGGGAGAATTTACATAACTGCGTGGTAGGGACTTTGGATAAAGACTGGGGTCATTTCTACTGGATTGATTAACTTTCTGGACTTATCCTGGGCTGAATAAACTAGGATGTGTCATGTGCTACATATATGATAACGTGGTGTCCATGTGGCATTTGTCCAGTTAAGGGCAGACACATTTGAAGCTCCCTGATCTGACCTTGGCTCCCTTGCGGGCCATTAGCCTGGCTTGGGCTATCACTTTATCAAGCTTTCGATCTTGGCACAGGATGCCAGTCGTTCATGGGCCTGTGTCTTTTTACTTTTAGGTAGCATGACCACCTTGGAGTTTTAGCATGGGCCCTTTTCCTTTCGCTGTCTGTGCAGTGTTAACTCTTATCACTGTTACCAAGATACAGCTGCAGTTTTCCTCAGTCACTACACAGTTAGCTCCTTGCCATTGGGGTGGGCTGTGGGTGATCTTCCTGGAGTAGGTGAAGGTTTTTTTGAAATTGTTCTTATTCAAAATTTAGTTTGTTACAATTAGCTGCATTAGAAGGTAGATTTGGGGACTGGGCAGTGATCCCTTGCCAATGTTTCTCAGTGTGTGCGACTTCATGGGATCCTGCCAGAGCCTGTCAAAATGGTCAAAGCCTTGTCTTTTTTCTTTCTGGTCACCTTGCCATCTCATGCCCAACTGCAAGCCCTTTTATCTTCCTTCCTAACTGTTCCAGGCCATGCCTTTTGACCCTAGCATTTCTACTTTTACCATCAACACTTTTCTCTGCTTCATGATTCTGTTCCTCTTTGCTCTTCGTGGTCTCAGCGCCTGCTTCTTCATCCCTAATGCCCTTCTGTTTGTTCTTCCTTTTTCCGAATGTAGCACATCCTTGATACCCCGATTCTTCATTCACAGAGATATTAGGAATTGTGTCATCTGCTTTATTATCCCTGATGCAGAACTTGTAGTTTTAAATTAACTCATTGATTTATGTAGATCCAAGATTTCTGATTTTAAATATGTAAATAAAAGATAAATAGAAGATATTGTGTATCTCTGGTGGCATAATTTTGTCTTGCTTTTTTAATACCCCTACCCTATGTGTGTGTTTGTGTGTATATGTGCATGTGGTGTGCATTCTTGTTTGGCCACGTGCCACAGCACAGATGTGGCAGTCAGAGGATAACCTCAGCCCCTTGTTCTTGATTTCCTTTTTGTTTGAGGCAGTCTCTTGTTGTTTGCACTGCATACGCAAGGCTGGCTGGCCCACAAGACTCTAAGCGTTCTCTTGTCTCTGCCTGCCTCCCCACTACTGTGGCACTGGGTTACAGAAATGCAGTACCACATCTGGCTTTATTTGGCATAATGGCTATTCTTTGTTGTCAGTATGACCATATCTTGAATTAACTAAAACCCAAGCATCTAGGTCCACCTGTGAGAATGTTTTTTGTAATTAAATCAGTGAGAAGACCCGCACTAAATCTGGATCTCTTGAGGTGGGAACATCCACCTTTAATCTGGACCATACCTTATGCTAACAGCCTATATAGAGTATATGGAAGAAGGAAGTTCTTGTTCTTTGTCTGGTTGTTCTCACTCTCACTGGCAAGTTCATTCCTTCACTGGCATTAGAGCCTAGTTTTTCATTATTCCAGCCTATACTGAAGACCAGCTAAGGCTTCCAGCCTCATGGACTGAACAACTACTGGATTCCTGGTCTTTCCATTGGTAAACAGTCATTGTTGAACTAGTTGGATAACAATCTTAAGACACTCTAATCTGTGTCTATATTTGTATCTGTCTATCCATCTGTTCTTCCCTATCTATCTATCTATCTATCTATCTATCTATCTATCTATCTATCTATCTATCTATCTATCTATCTAATCAGTTCTGTTACTCTAGAGAACTCCAGCAAATACATTTGGGATCAGGTCTTCATACATGTAGAACAAATACTTTACCCATTAATTTCCCTAGCCCTACAGCACTTTTAAAAAAGATATCTACTTCTTTTATGAACTTCTCAGTATTTATACAATGAATTGTGTTAATGCTTTTAGTGTAGCGATGCTATATATTCTCTTTATCCTCAGTAAATTTCTTTAGAATTATTCTTTTCTTTTTCTGGCATTTCCTCAGCTTCCTTTGCAGTGTCCATGGACAGAAGATTTTGTGTTTTCTTGGTGGCATCAATTTGCCTTGCATTCCCATACTTCTTGATCCTCTTTGATGCATCTGGTGTGTCAGTGTCTTACCAATTGGGTATGAGAATTAATCTGGAAAATATATTTCCCCTGAAGAAATTGGATATTATGTTAGAGGCTGCATAGGCTTTGGTTCTGTTTGGATACGAATGGTGTCTCAACAAACTATAACTGATGACTCTGAGACCCTGATATGTATCAGGTTACACAGGGTGAGGGCATTCTAATAGCCAAAGAGGTACATATAATTTGTGGTACTGTGATGGAGCCACTCAAGCGGCCTTTGAGCATGAATCATATATGAAAGTTGGAGTGAAGAGTGGTTAGATTTGGTCTTAAAATGACACCATGCCCCAATAGCTTACATAAGGGAGGGAGCTATGTAAATAGAGGTACCCATGAAGAACAGTGCAATAGTGTGTATTTCATTACAACTCCTTGTGGAGTTCAAAACCATTAGTGGCTGCAGCATTGCCTTACAGAAAAATCCATGACTCTGTGGTGCTATTATGGAAAATCTAGGATCTACTATGTACAATTTCTGAGTTGTAAGAGGAATTGCCACATTCAAACAAGCTCAGGCTGGGAATCCAGAGCACTCTATGCAAGGTGATTTGTTTCTTTCTCAACCTTATTATCTGGAGCCTTCATTTTCCATAATTCACTTCCATGTGCACTGTATCCCAACATTCTTTAAATATTCTCAGCAACCATCATCTGCTTGTTCTTTGGTTTTATTTCCTTAAGTGGAGAAGGGGTTGTCTAGTGTCTCTCATTAGCCATCATTTTGTAAGTCTGCATTTGAATTTATGGCAAAAATAATTTGGAGTATGTGGTATAGGTGACTGGCATAGCTTCTACAAAGAAAGCAACTGAACCACCAGAATAATTTGCATAACCTGTTATAGCCTGATTGTTTTTACCCCTGAAATCATATGTTAGTAGCCCAACCGCTCAGTGGGTTTGTGCTAGGAGGAAAGGCTTTGGGAGGCATCTATATTTAGACTAGGTCATGAAAACAGAGCCCAAGTGGTAGGGCCATAAGAAGAAGTGAAAAGCGAACCATTCTCTTGATAGATGCACCATGGAAGGCCATGTGAGATCTTACCAGAAAGAGTGCTTTTACCGGGGGTCTGGCCACACAGGCATCTGGATCTCAGACATCAGTCACTGAAAGTGTGATAACAAAATTCTGTTGTTTATTCCCCCTAGTCTATAGGAATATAGCAGCCCAAACTTTGAGGAAGTGCTCCACACCATGAATGAATTTTCTCTTTCAGGACCAAACTAGACCCTCTGAAGTGGGTGACAGTTATATGACTGACGCAGACTGTGGGGCCACTGGCAGTGGCACCAGGACTTATCCCTACTGCTTGTGCTTTTGGGGAACCCATTCTCTTTGGATGGATGCCTTGCTCAGCCTAGATTTAGTAGGGAGGCCTTGGACCTTCCCCAAAGCAATGCATCTTACCCTCTCTGAGGAGTGGATCGAAGATGGGGTGAGGGGAGAAGGTGGAAGGAGTTGGAGGAGGGGAGGGAGTGGGAACTGGGATTGGTGTGTAAAATGGAAAAAGATAGTTTGTTTTCTTTTTTAAAAAAATGAAATAAAATAAGAGTTAAAAAATTCTCTTTCCTCTGTGTTTTTCTTCTAGTCTTACTAACAAATACACGGTTTATTTGCATTTTATTTTAAGAGAGATAAAATGTGGCCCAGATAGTATGCAATGAGATAATCAGCCAATAACAGTAATATCAAGGACATCTACAGTGAAGCTATTATGAATTCTTGGGAGAGTTAAGTAGCAACAAATGTCTTTTTTTCAGAAAGAATTTATTAAGTGGCTTTTGGTATTGATATGGACTAAATCAGTCATATAGTAACCACAACACTCAAAAAACTATTAATATAAAGAAGAGAAATCTCTTACTCTTTACTAGTTTTGACACAAAATTAGAGAGCTTCTTTAGTATTTTCTCAAGGATTCTGACTAAGGATTTTTAGGAATTTCTGTTATTATTAAGGTTATTGTGACCTCTATGGCTATTGCTTCTCTGTCTTATGCTCTTTATTTAAACATATATCTTTTAAATTTTTCTTTATTTTTATTGTATGAATGATTGCCTTGCATGTGTATCTGTTAACTATACATGTGCCTGGTGCTGTCGAGGTCAGGAGAGGGTATAATAGCCTCTGGAAAAGAAGTACAGGCTACTGTGTGCTACTATGTTGATTCTATTATGTGGGAACTGAACCCCGCTCCTCTGGAAGAGCAGTCAGTGTTCTTCACCTCTGAGCCATCTCTCAACCCCACCTTTTACCCTTTTTGTGGAGTAATAGGCCTTGAACCTGGGGTCCCATGCACATGAAGCAAGTATTATACCACTGAGCTTCAAACCTTCCTTCTTTGTTTTAAAGAAAAAACTTTTTGTGCGTGTGCATTTGCATATGTGATTGCAGGCATGACCATGAAAGTGCATGCATGCAGAGCTCAGAGGACAACTCTGGGTATTGGTTGTTACCTTCCACTTGCTTGTGTCAGGGTCTCTTATTAATGGCTGCATGTGGTAGGTTAGCTGGCCCAAAGCGTACAGGATTCTCTGCCACTGTCTCCTATCTCCCCACAGGAGTACACGGGTTTCAGATGCCATAGGTGGCTTTATGTGGGCTCTGTGGGTCTGATCTCAGGTCTTCAGACTTGCAAGGCAATTGCTTTATCTACTGAGACATCTCTCCAGCCCAGTTATGGTTTTTCCTTTGGTATTACTATAAAGAGAGGACATTAAGTGTGAATCTCAAGGTTATAGAGGCCATAGTTAACCAATGAGTCACAACAGCAGCTGGAGGCAGCTAATCCCACTCCACCCAAAGTAAGAAAGCAGAGAGCAATGCATGAGTGCAAGTGTGCTGCGGCTCAGCCTCCCTTTCCATATACACAGCCAGCGATCACCAGCTGGGGAATGGTGCCACCCACAGTGGGCAGTGCTTCCCATCTCAATTAACATAAGCAAAATAGTTTCCCAAATAAAAGTCCAGAGGTTCACCTCCCATGTGATTCTAGAGTCTGTCGATCAAACCACCCACCACAATGTTAAACCTAAAAATGGATGCTGATTTATATGAAATAAATTCAGATAAAAGTGCAGTTACTTGATCAGAGGGTTTATTCAAAGTGAGTAGATAGGTTTTAGCTCTCATCTTATTTACACATATCTGAGCCCCTTGCTACAGCTAATGTGGATATATGATCACTAAGTATGGTTAAAGCCAGGATGGCCTGAATAACCCTGTATGTTGTTTTGCAATATCAGTGTCCTTTTTTTCTGTCATTGATTCTGATTTTTGACATCTGCAAGATTTCAGCCTAATCAGAAACCAAGTTATTTTTTACGCATATCTCTCTGAAAAGAGCTTTAGCATCATCTGTCACCATGTCAAGGAAATAATTAAACAGGTTAAAAAATTCTTTAGCATAAACAATATTAGCAGATAGGTGCCCCTTAGCCAAACGGGACTCCTCATAAGGTTTTGAAAGCCTTTCTTGTATTGTTTCTTTCTTTGTAGTTTCAAACACATGAGGAGATTTCATCTTTGCCTTGAGCTGATCCACTGACACTTGCCAGTCCTCAGCCAAACTCTGCAAGGACACATCATCTACTCCAAACACAGTTCGATAGTGGTTCATGCTTTTCCAAAGATTCTCCATAGCATTGCCCATTAAGTGGGTAAGTGAAGAGATCATAATGAGCAGGCCATTCTTAAAGGCTTTGAGCCAAATCCTCTGCTTCAGGAACTGCCGCTTCCTTTCAATGGCCGCATCTGCAATATTAGGCAAAGAGAGCATAAAATTGTGTCGTTTGTATACAGGGAGATCATTCACCAGCTTGTCCATCAGGATTTGGAAATCATAGTCAGATAAGATTTTATTAGAGATCAAGAAGATGGGTGGTTCCTCAACCTTATTCTCCTGAAAGGTCCTCACACAGTTGCTGCGGATCTGCTGAAGGATCCTTTCTCTGTCAAAGGTTTGTGGTTTGAATTCCTTCTCATTTTTTAAGTCAGAGTCCACCTTGGTTCTCACAAAGTAGAAATCCTTCTTCATCATGCTGATTGCTTTGGCAAGGTCTATGTCATCTTTCTTAAAGCGTGTGGCAGAAACAATGATGAAGAAATCATACTCGTTGAATTTCATTTTCTTCAGATAATCTTTGGGTGGGAAATTTGTGGTTCCAATCCCAGGCAGATCCCAAAAAACCACATTGGGAATATTGGGGTGTGTGTAGGGATGTCTCTCCATGGTTGTTTCTACCACACCAGTTTCAGCTGCATCTTCTTCTTCATGCCCAATCCCCCTCAGGGCATTGATGAAGCTGGACTTCCCTGCTCCAGACTCTCCAGTCACAGCAACATTGAGTGGGGTGCCATCAATTTCTTTTAATGCATTAGTGATCAAAGAGTATGCCCCCTGCATGTTTCCTTTTGACAAGTTTAACTCAATTGAATCTAATGTTTCTTGAGGAATAATTTTGCTTTCTTCCTTTACCTTCTTAAAATATTCCATAAAGCTGGAGGCCAAATCTTGGTGGCGCTCATCCTTAGATGAAGAGAACAGCTGACCCATGACTGTGAGCAACTAATGGCGCTGAAAGAAAGAGGGAAGAGTCAGGAGGATGTTTCTGAATTTAAGATCTATATTTTATCAAATTTCAAGTATATTGCCACATACCATCCTTAACGATTGCAATCCTGCATCTGATCTCCCACTGTGATCATTTTACACATCTGAGACTTTGTGTCCTTTGACTAACATCATCCTATTTCCTTCTCCCACAGCTTTGTCCATCACCCTGCCTTCCACCTCTGCAAGTTTGGCTTCTCTAGAATTCACCTGTGAGTGACACAGTAGGACCATTCTTTCTGCAGGTAGCTGAGGCCATCACATGTGACTTTAATGTTTTAGTCTCCATTGTCTCTTTGCAGATCCATCTGAACTTTTCAGTCTGCTCTGTGCCTTTGTGCCATGTAGACTACACGACCAGAGGCCCCTTACATTCTCGATTCCAGTACAAATCAGCTGTATTTGCTCATGGCCTCCCTGTTGGTCTGCATGTTTGACTGTACCTGCTTCTCTCATTCTTTATCCTCTATGCTACTTGGCCTTTGTGAACTTTTCAGTACTCATGGTCTTTTCAAGGAAAATATTTTCTTCTTAATCATCTGCCTAGATCTGGTAATGTTCCTCACACTTTCAGGCCTCTGGTAGTCATACAGTCCCTTATTTATCTGCTCAGTATGTCTAATTTCTGAATTTTCTCTTTAAGTGAAGTCTATTCATTTGAACATTTATTCATGAACTCTTCATGATCTACAAATATAAAGCTTTTCCAATAAAGAGTTGGATTGATGGCAAACGAACAAGCTTCTTTCTAAGGTGATATGGGACAAAACTTTGCAAAATATAATGCATATTTATATGGCCTATAGTGTTTGCCAGTCCGGTCACCATTGCCACACCTATATGTTCTAGGACCAATTTATATGAACACACTTTGCCTTCCTGAATAATTGAAAAAAATATCAAGCCAGATAAAGTCCTGTAAGGGACTTCACCCACCCCAATAAATGCTTGGTACACAGATGGTCCAAGCAAGGTACCTGCAGCATTACAAATGAACACAGACAACATGTGCAGGAGACAGGAGAAAGAGCACTCAGGAGGCTGATTTGATGTAGATAATGACAACCCCTGAAACTTGAATTTGCCAATCTATTGGTGCTTGGGTTATGTTCATAGGCTTGACTTCATAGATGACCCAGGGGGAAAGGGAGAACTGGCAGGGACTAGGTCAGTTACTGCTGGAACAACAGTTGTAGATGGACACGCATAACTCAGTTCTACAGCATTAAGATCCCCTGGTAGGAAGGTGGGAGAAGATGAGTTAGGAAGTTAGGACCGTGAGGGGCTGGTCCACCTACTGAGACAGTGTGCCTGAACTAATGGGAGCACACCAATCCACCTGGACTGGGACTGAATGAGCATATGATCAAACCAGACTCTCTGAATGTGGCGGCGAAAGTTGGCAGATGGAGAACCCACAAACAATGACACCAGGACCTA
>PVIU01006941.1:57500-96431 GCA_004026605.1 Ondatra zibethicus | reverse complement strand
TTTTTTTTTTTACTCATCTGAAGTTAGAATTTGCTCTCAGCTATTGGTACCACTTCTGGGCAGGTGATTCTTCAGCAAACCTGGAACCATGGCTTCTTTTCTTCTTAGTTCTTCCCTTAGCATAGTTTCTCTGGCCCCGTCTAAGAGGCCTCTCCCGACAGGAACACTCACTATGTTCCGCTCAAATCATGCTTTCTGGGAAAGGTAGCAGCCTCCAAAGTTGTTGCTTATTCCTAGAACATCTGTTTAAGGAGACTTTCTAGGTGGTGGGATGAACTTCTGCTGTTGAAACTGGAAGTCTGGATGCCTAGACACTTTCTTGTCAACTGCTTGAGTGCCCATTGCTTAGCAAGCCTGGATTTCTCTGCTCGCTGGAGCCTCAATATATGTCACACTTTTAGCAGGAAACATCTGAGCAGGGTTGAAGCACATAACTGCAATCCCCATTATCCAAAGGACTGTGATAGGGCCAGTATGGGCCATAGTGATGTCAAGATGAGTCTAGACAGACAATTTAGGATTCTGTGCTGACATATAAATTCAGATTATAATGCCCCTTCCTGTTTCTTCTGTGTTCAGCAGTTAAAAAGTAACATACAGAAACTGCATAGAACATTGTCAAAGAAAAACACAGTGAGTGCACACACATATACGTATTTAAGAAGATTTTTGAAACTTTAAAAGTAGCCTAGAAGTTTCATTTAAAAGTTTACCTTGCAAGACAAGAGAGAGGAGATGTCGGAGAAATAAAAGAGATCTTTGGGCTTTGTTATGTGTACGATACACATCGTTTTATTATTGACAGCTAGCATCTATTACATTTAATAGTTTAAGGAGAGAATGGTTTGCATAAATTAGAAGATAAGCATAGGAGACCATTAGACCATATTAAAATATTGAGAGGCAAATGGCATTTTAAAATTTTATTTCATGTGTATAAGTGTTTGCCTACATGTATGTAAGTGCAATGCTTGCATTCAGTGCCCAAGGAGACCAGCAGAGGGTACTGGATCTCCTGGAACTAGAGTTACAGAAGAGGGTATGATCTACCACGTGGGTGCTAGGAACTGAACCCTGGTCCCTCTACAAGAGCTCTTAACCACCCGAGCCCTGTCCCCAGCCCCGAGAACAACACCTGCTAACAGGCATCTCCATGAGTCTGGCAGGCACCCAGGGCGTGTACCATCTTCTATCTCAGGGCGTGCGCCAGCTTCTATCGCAGAGTAGACTTTGTGGCACCTTCCCGCTTCAGGCTCCATTCCATGTCAACTCACATGAAACAATGGCTATGAAAAGTGCTTCTTTCTGGCTTTATTTATTCTAGTGAGGTGAGAAATAAGAATATAATATCTATTATTTTATGTATTTACATATAACAATATATTATATTGTATATAATTTATATTATACTTAACTATATATACTATATTACATATTGAATTATTATATACATGTATGATGTGTATAATACATATCTAAGAAACTGTGTGTATAATATGATATAGGAATAGATATATATGCTAAATATAAACATAATAAATATACACATAAAGGTCACATAATGGCTCCTCTGTTTCAATGTTACTCATACGGCTGTTTCTTGATATCACAAGAAGAGAGGGAATCTAATCATCTTTATTTAAATGTTCAAACTAAATCTAGTGTTAGCATCTGGTTTTAAAGAAGAGGGGTAAGATGTTAGTAAATCCTGTCCCTGGGCCCACAGGATGTCTTAGTGGGTAAGGATGCTTGCTAGCAAGCCTGGTGACCTGAGTTTAATCCCTGGGACCCACATAATGGAAGGAACTAACTCCTGCTAATGTCCTCTGACCTCCAGACGAGCAGAGCAGCATGCACGCACAAACACCTCCATGGGTATCTGCACTCACGTGCACATAGCCACACAAACACGTATACATAATCAAAATAATAAAATAAATATTAAAACGTTTTAAAGTTGCCTTTGCCCTGCTCCTTGGAGTTTTAAACTGTATATTACAGGCTCACAACTTTGCCAGACAGTCACTATTGAATTTTACTAAGACGAAAGTGGAGGCTCAATATCTAAATGAGCTTGCCCACCTTTGCTACAGGGAGTGACCAATGTGGGACTCCTAGACAAGATCTCCAGATTCCAGCTCTTTTGGTTAAAGACTCATCCTCTAGTGGACCCCACTAAAGTGCATGTGGATGGAGGATATCGCCTTTAGACTTAATATCACACCTCCTCAGTGCCATTGACGGGCACTTCCATGACTCACTGCTTTTAGATGGGACCAAAAAATTGAGAATTATCTAGAGTATGGGGTAGGGGAGACTGAGAGGGAGCCCAAAGTGAGGATCCACACCTCAACAAAAATGGGAAATAGAGTCAATCTAGACTCTGTCCGAATCTTCTCCCTTTCTTTCTGTTGACTTCTAGCTCCTGCCGTGCTGACAAGCGTTAACCCAGAGGGAAAGCCCTAACCGAAGGGAGCTGTCTGTATGCCACTCAGAGAGCTAGTACCGTGCTGGGCCTGCTCGCATGGCATCATTCAAGGAGAGACCTTAGGGAACACTGTCACTTTGTGAGTGTGTTTAAATCTACCCCTCGCTTATAGATTCACACTCTAATTACACTTCACTGTCTGTCTGTACGTTTCCTGAGGGCAGGGTCTGTGCCAGCCTCCTCTTTGGGGGTGAACGATGAATTGTGTTCCACATGTAGTTGCATTAATGAATGAATTACAAGTATTAACACAGTTTCCTAATTTTCTTTTAGTTTTCTTTTAGCAAACTATACTTAATAAATGCACCATGTGTCTCTACATACCTTTGATGAGGTGATTGATTTAGCAGTGGTATTTTAAAGTGTGGAAATGAACCAACATCCTGTGCTTGTGTGTGTTAAGCGGGTGTAGCTTTCTGTTCAAGCAAATCGATCATTTAATAAGAACAATCTAGCCCTTCCAAAAGCCAGGGCAGTAAAGGCCCCTACTCTGTGTTGACTGGTCTGAAGTGGGCGGGCACATTGCCAAACCTTAACTCATGTAACTGAAAGAAAGAGAGGATTTGTCTCTGGATTACAGATTCTGGTTTTAAAAGTACAAAAGGGAGCATCTTTTTATCTTGCTATATTCTCCATTAAAAAAAATCACCCAGATGGGACATAGAAATGAGGTCTGAATTCCAATAGTAGGCAAGAGAAAATGGAAAAATTCCTTTGGCGCTTGCTCTCCTGATACAGAGGAAAATCACTGGCTGGGTGCGCAGCTAGTCTTGGCTCCCCCTATCCCCAAGTGAAGTGGGAGATGCGGCCACTGTGAATAGGCTGTTCTTTCAAAGCTGTGACTTTTCAGGGAGGGGATAAGCACAGGTCTAAGAGTGCAGGCCTAGGGGACAGATGCCCCCAGAGCACACCTACCTTGAATGTCACCAGTGACCTGCATCTCTCCTAGAGTTTCACTTGGCAGCCAGGGGCCCCATTGAGACTATCTCCCCGGGGATCTCATGGGATCAGAGATGCAGCTCTTTCTCTTACAGGTGGGATAAGAAGCAATGGCAGGTTCATGTGAGGACAGGGGTGGATTGTTTTCACTTTCAGGCCGTTGAAAAAGAGAGAAAGAAAAAGTCATCAACAGTCTGTCCCAGTCTTCTCAGTACTCACTGGTCCCCATGGCTTCACTTTTATGCTTTCTCCCCAGAAAAGTCCTACACACCTGGATCCATTACTGTCTGCATCCTCTTGTAGGTTTGTTTTGCCCCTGAAGTTTTCTAGTTCATGGGTGGGAAGCTTGGGTTCAGACCGGATCAGCTGTTCAAAGAGGAATGCGGGGCTCTTATTTTGAATGGATTTGAGTCTGGTTGTCTGCATCTGGGAGCTTTGTTGGGAATTCAAGGGGGTTTGCTACCAGGGCACATCCCAGTTCCTCCGAAAGGCTGAAGCTGCAGAGGGAGATAACCACAAGACTGGCATGCGATTCCTGCCCAGGAAGCAATAAAGGGAAAGCAGGCAGACAAGCGTTAGCGGAGCGCAGACCTGTTTGTCTTTGTGCCAGTGCGTGGCAGGGTGATCTCCAGGCTGGCTGGAGAAGGAGCCCTGCCAACCTGCGAGCGCCGCTGTTTGTGAGTTTGCGATCAAAACGATTGCGAATATGGAAGTTATTACTGCTCAGAAAAGGCACTTTATATCAGGGTTAATTATAAGGAGGTTCTGTGGTATAATTAGTGTTCTTTCTATGGAGGATTAAGGGGCTCTCCTAAATGGCCTTTTTGATTGCCTTCTTCCCTTTTTTAATTTCCTCCTTGTCCTTTTTGATTATCTACCCCACGACCCTCAGGGCTCCTCAATGTAATACAATTAAAATAACATTTTTGTGTTAGAGGGTTTTATTTTATGAGCTATTAACCCCCTGCTTGCCCAAAGACTGTTCTCACCTCCCTGAACATCAGAGGCTCCCCTGCCCTCAGACACAGCAGGGCATCCACAGCCCCAAGGGAGCCACCTGCAGAGGAGGAGGTTCCAGGCTGGGCCCTGTCCTAAGCAAGACTGAGGGCCTGTCTAGGCCTGGACTTTGAAGAGCTGCCGAACTGCTGACTTTCCAGCCTGCACAAAAGGAGAATCCAGCCCTTCTCCCTCTGGCAACTTTCCTCCCAGCGCAAGGCCCCGTATGAACTTGCCCCATTCTGTTCTGAAACATGGTAGACTGTCCTATAATGCGGTAGATACCCCAGATTTGTCACTGGTGACCCTGCTGCGAACATTTGCCCTCTTCTCTCTTCTAGTACCAACAGAAGCAGAAATGTGGACATTCCACCTTGCCCTTGCAGGCTAATACACAAACGGCTGCACCCTTTTGTGTGTTCATCTTCCAATGCTACCTCTCTCTTTTCTTCCTTCTCTTCTGAGCCTAAAGTGGGGGTGGAGGTCCCTTCTGTTCAATTCATGCCCGTTTAGATCCCTGGCAACTAGGTAACAGTCATGTGTGGACACCTGTGTTAGGGAGGGTGGAGACAGGAACCTGCTGACCAGCCCACCTAGACAAAAAGCTTTGAGCTCCAGGTTCTATGAGAAATCTGTCTGAGAGGAAGAAGGCAAAGAGCAATGGAGAAGGACACTCAATTACCTGGCCTGGGCACGCACTCATGCAGGAATCTCTAAGTGCCCGCATACATGCACACACACACAAATGCACACGTGCACAGCCACACATGCACTCATACACATGCGCGCATGCACACAAACACACACATATTATACCACACATCACATGTGAACACCACATACACACATTTTGTAGAAAGAGGACAGCAATCAAAAAATGAAGTAAATCTTGGAAGCCATATAGAGAAGAGAGAAAAGTTGGGCAGTCACATTTCAGTCCCCCCATCTGCTAACTATGTGAGCCTGACTGGGTTACACACACTCCTGGAGCCTCATGATAGTTATGGGTCAAATAAGAATAATTAAGTCAGTATCTGAGGATTGTCATAATGCTTAAATAAAATCAAGTGTATAAACCATTTAGCCTGAATTATAATATTGAAAATATAACCTCTTCACGCACACACACACACACACACACACACACAAACACATACACACACACTGTTCACTATCCACCAGCATTACTCTCACCCTCTCCAACATCATCCCCACCCTGCCTTTCTGACTGTTCCTATTTGACCAGAGTTTCTCCAGTTCTGCCTGGATTCCTGTCTACAGTCTCCTTCCATCTCCCATATGAGTGACTCAGTATAAGATATTAGATTTCTCTGAGGGTGTGATCCTTGATGATTCCCATAGCTTTCTGGCTCATCATGGAACCAGTCCTTGAGTGGCAGACTTAGGGATGGACCCCAAGGGGCACAAGCCACTATGGTTTCCTGTTAATAAATTCCCCCAGGAGACAGAAGCATGGGACTGTGAATGAACACTGTGAGAATTAAATAGCTGTTGGACTCAAGGACACATGTGTGTAAGTCACACATACAATAAACAGCCCAGCTAATAGGCACATAGAAAACAGAAGAAGAGAAAGGCCATGTCAAAGCAGGTGAGGGAGGGCAGACTTTCAGTTGGGAATGGGGCTCCACTGAGTGGGATCTGCCTGACTGAGACTGTTGGTCTTAGGACTGACCCCGTTGGTCTTAGGACTGACCAGGAAGCCTTTGTTCCCCAGCAGATTGCTTCATTTCTGTTGATAAAGCCTAACTGCATGTAGCTGTTGGTTTTAGGGGTATCATTTAGATAGGTAGAACTATCCAGGTTGGCCGATGAAGCCACAGAGCTGTTATGAAGTCAGCATAGGGGCTGGAGAGATGGCTCGGCAGTTAAGAGAGCTGACTGTTCTTACAGAGGACCCAGGTTCAATTCCCAGCACATGGCAACCCATAACCACCTATAGTTCCAGTTCCAAAGAACCCAGCATCCTCTAGTGCCCTTCATAGGTGCCAGCTATATAAGTGGCATATAGACATATATGCAGGCAAAACACACACAAAAAAATAAAAATAAATAATTAAAACACATAAGTCAGCATGAAGAGCAGAGCTGGGATGTGGCTGTTCCTCTCTGAGAAGGTCCTAAGCACAGTGCTCATAAAAAACTGATGGAGGCCCTGTTCATCCAACCATACCACACCAATTTTTATTAACTATCTGCTGTGACTCATGCATGTTCTAGCCTCTGACACCTTGAAAGGGAGAGGACCATAGCCTGTGCTACAGATATCAACCTTCAGAGATATATGCTAGCATTGGGGCCTCCTACGGGTTAAGAGAGGGGCTGCAGGGAAGATGGGACTCGTATTTAAGGACCAAAGATGAAGGAGAATACATCAAAGCAGACAAGCAAGGAAACCACACCTTAAACATTAAGGAAAGTCTTATGAGTAGGACTAGAAAGCATGGGATTCTATTCCATCCCTAGACCCACAGCACTGCAGATCTTACACGAGCCATGCAATGCATTCCTGATAATTGTGTGGCTTCCAGATGGGGCCTTCTTAACTTACTAGCAGCTTGCTCAGTCTTGGACCTTCATCTTCCTCAACTATGCAGGGGAGAAGAATTATACTGATCTCAAAAAAAATAGTTTGAGTATAAATAAAGGGGTACTTGTATGGTGGCACCTGGGACACACATCTTCAGTGAACGCCTCCATCTGAAAATAAAAGTTACCATTTTAGTTTCTTACGATCTATCTAGGTAATGGTATGCATTCTTTGAGAATTAAAGCCTATTGACTTTCTGAGTGAGAAATGGCATAGCTTCTAATAACATACAGAGTCACAAGATTTAAAACTCAATGAATAAATCAAGATAGAAAGAAAATAAAGGCAGGTATAATCAAACAATGGAGGGGCAAGGAAATTACAAGCTGTTGGATTGAGTGCATCCATTGCACCCTGAGAAAATGAACACCTTTTAACTAAGTGGTCAAAGACAGCATCAAAGGCTCAGGCCACTTCTAGCTAGTCTCTGGTGCTGGTCCCTGACACCTGCACTTACTCCAAATTTTTCCTTGGGGACCTAGTCCTTCCTGAAGCTTCTAAACCCTAACAGTGAGATCACTGGATAAATGCTTCTGGATCTTTTTATTATTATTAAAGAATGGACACATGCATACATGCAAGGAGGCAGGATGGGTGGTTAGCCTTGTAGACAGCCCTGCACGCTGATAACATCTGTGAGTTTGACCCACGGTTGTTTGGTTATACAAACTTCCAAAAGAATTATTTGCTACAGATCTTTCATTTATTTTATTTCTTTAATTTTAGACACTTATTATAAAAACACCTGCAAATAAATAAAAACTGTGCCCCCAAATTAGCCAAATTCAAAGTTGGTGCAACTTGATCAACTTCTATACTGTTAGGATAGGCATTTGGAGTAGAAGCTGTGAAGGCTCACATAAAATTTTACATGAGTAAATTGAATATATTTTGTGTGTTTAGGCAGCATCGAAAACTAAAAAAAAATCCATGACAGAGTAAGAACTAGAAAAACAATTAGTTTTATATCCTCTTTCATAATTCATGTTGACTTTATTTAAGGAAACTGATTTATTTAAAGAGACATTGCAATGTGTCCAGCTAGTATAACTTTTCTTTCTTTTTTTTCTTTCTTTCTTTCTCTCTCTCTCTCTCTCTCTCCTTCCTTCCTTCCTTCCTTTCTTCCTTTCTTTCTTTCTTCACTTTTCCTCCACACCCAAGCTGACCCAAGTGAGAAAATTTGCGTTTTCAAGAAAAGGAGCCACTGTGTGTGTATGTGTCTGATATGAGGTGAATGAAGAGTGTCACGCTTGTCAAATCACAATCTTGTGGGAGCAAACAATCCTTACCGTTCACCCTTTGCGGCACACCTTCCAACCTCTCTGTCCAGCTAAACCCGCGGTTATCAACCTGGGAGCAACATATCAGTTAGCCTTCCTATCAGATATTTACACTACAACTCATAGCAGTAGCAAAAATACAGCTATGAAGTAGCAGCGTTATAATTTTATAGTTGGGGTCCCCACACCATGAGGAACTGTATCAAAGGGTCGCAGCGTTAGGAAGGTCGAGAACTTCATCGGTTAAGTCATCAGTTCACGTCTCAGTGTTAAGCTTTTGCGTTACACTTAGTCTTTGTATTATCTGCTTTGGCTCCATTCCTGTGG
The DNA here is from genome assembly GCA_004026605.1 of Ondatra zibethicus. NCBI lineage: Eukaryota > Metazoa > Chordata > Mammalia > Rodentia > Cricetidae > Ondatra > Ondatra zibethicus. The sequence continues at coordinate 87,790 of PVIU01006941.1, read as the reverse complement.
TAAGAGGCTTTGTGCCCTAAGAAGACATCAAAGTATTATTATATCATCACTGAAATGGTGAAATTCAAGTGTGTGCAGGCCGCTGGAGATCTCCGCACCCTGAGAGTGACCCAAACAGCTCAGTTCTTGCACACTAGTTTTGTTTCTCCTTTGCTGAGATTGGCGAGAAGTTACTCAATGGGAAACTTACATCGATGGCTTTTGGTGACCTATTCTATTGTCCCCTGACCACTTCACTCAGAAGTAATATTGTTTGTGAGACAGAAAATTGAGAAAGAGGGCTGAGTGGAAATGTTCATCAGAGACAGAAGGGCCACATGGACTGAGGGTGTGGCCCTCGTTTCCAGCATTCTTTCTGGATGACCACAGGACAGGGCTGGCCAGCAATGACCAGAGTCCAGCCTTGCTTGAGGGATCTGGCATGCAGCGCAGGCACAGGCCCACAGAGAAGCCAGTCCAATGCAGTGAGCAAAAGCAGGGAGCAGCAGGGACAGATGGAAATGGACAGGACCTCCGGGACAGGAAGTCAGTAGGTGACAGAGAGCGGCAAGAGGAACTTGTCTGCAGTTAGTGATGTGCCCTACTAATGACACATAGAATTTACCTTGAATTTTAGAACTTAGCAAGTGGTACCTTTCAAACTAAGAGGGAAGAGAATAGAGCCAAGAGGGAGGTCAATAATAAACAATGATACCTTGAGGGGGTATTACTAATTGGATAGGTCTTCAGTAAGATGGAGGAATTGGGATTATTTAGACTCCAGCTGCTAGGCCAATCGACAACAAATGGGTGGGTAAGCCAGTGAATCTGGGTAAGAGCTGACTGTGTGCCTCGCATGGAGAATGTTGCAGGAAGATGAATCACCAGCTTGCAGGAATGGTCCTCCAGGAGGGAGCAAGCACTTCTTGTAGAGACAGCCCTTCAAAGAAATAAATCTTGTGCAGATTGGGAAAGGTTTTGCCTTTTAATAAACAATCCTGTTCTCCGATTTCTGTTTTAGACAAACTTCATATGTAAGCATTTCCCATATTTGGTTTATTTTAAATAACCCATGTACGGAGAGTTTAAGCATAATCTCCAGCAGTTATTTCACCCTGCGTGTTTACTAGCACTTAGGAAATAGCTGGTTAGGATTCTGGGGAGAGATCCCAGAGGATCAAGAGCTTGCTATGGAAGCACGAAGACCTGGGTTTGGATCCCCAGAACCCAAGTAAAGCATCTGGGTGTGGAAGCACACGGTTGTAACCCCGATGCTTGGAGAGAGGTGCAGAAGAGCACACACCTCCCTGGCTAGCTAGACAGGAAGTTCCCTGTACAGTGAGAGACCCTATATCAAAAGATGAGATGACGTGGGATGGGAGAAGACCCCAGAGTCAACCTCCGGTCTATACATTCACATGCGCAGGTGGACACATCCACACATACAAACACACATGCACACATGTGTATAACCACCCCCACACACGCACGGAAATAGCAATCTATTGAGTTCTTTGAGAGTACAGTGCCTGCCTTCACTGTATCACTTCATGTGATGATTTCTACATACTAGTACTCAGTGAACCCCTCCTGTACAAATATCTAAGTGTTTACCGAAACGATGTCCACATTAGGTCATAAACGAAGGCATGACTGCATATGCCTAATCCCCCTCTTCAGAAGGAGCCGGGCTATTGTGGTTTGATGTCCTCTTATCTGGTGTGACTCAGAGCATACACTGGCACGTGTGTTTATCTGGCTATTAAGAGAGCAAAACTGCATTTTGATCATTCCAAATTTTCGGTTAATTTGACCTGTCTTCTCCCTCCCCCTGGACAATTAGTTCAACTTAATGAGGTCATTTTTTCTGGTGAGTCTGATTTCTCTCTGAGACGAGTCAAAGAACCCGTGGCATCTGCTTCTCCTTTGGCCTGACTCATTGAGTGACCTTCACACGAAGGCTCCGCTTCCCTAGGAAAGGTGGCCGTATTGATTGCAGCTGGAGGTTTCTGGCTTCTCTGGTTGTTTGATGGATGGCATGTGCTGCAGCTAAAGCAGCCTACAGGGAGACCCTCCCGTGTGCGGGCGTGAGGAAGGAAGTTCGTGAGTACCACAAAGTTGTCTCAGTTCAACTGAAAACTGGGGGTTTTGGTTAAATTTTGTCTAAAAACACTTGCAAGCCCCCAGACGAAATATATAGCTGATTCAGACACAAAGACAGCCGTCAAAGTCATACCCACAAGCTCTGGGAAATTACAGACATTGGTTATTAGTCATTCTTACAGGCAATCGAGAGTATTGTTGAAAAAAATTCAAATTGGATGCTATGAGTAAAGACCTGTACATTTCTGGACCGGATTATAAAATTACCAGGATCAGTTCAAGAAATTAATAGGAGACCTTGCTCTGTGAAGCCAGCTAGCTTCATTTTCTGTTAAGTTCAGTCTGGATGCAGGTGTTCTCAAGTTCATGTGATGCTATGATAGAATACCGAGACTCTCACTAACTTAACCATATTAAATGTAGACTTCCTAGTGGAAGGGAGACTCATGAACAGATGCAGGTAGCCAGGGGGATTGTTAAATTTACCATTGGTAGAAGACAATGGGGTGTGTGGCTTAGTTGTTGCCTAGCATGCAAGAAACTCTGAGCTCAGTCCCCGACACTGTGTCAAATGGCCTGGTGACACAAGCCCATAATCTCTTGGGGCAGAAGGATAAGAAGTTCAAAGTCATCCTCAGCTATATTGTGAGTTTGAGGCCACCCTGGGCTATATGAGATACTGCCTCAAAATGAAAAGGGATGATGGATGGTCCTTCTTCTTTGCCATCTTGACTAGACTTGGAATCATCCAGGAGACAGAGATCTGGGCATGTCTGTGCCAATGTTTCCAGAGAGGTTTAACAGAAGAGGTTAAGACCCACCCTGAACACAGGTCCCAGGCCAAATAAAAGGCGGATGGAACGAGAAAGTGCCACTCTTTCTCTCGCTTTTCTTATGGACACCTGGGACAATGAGACCAGCCGTCAGCTCTCCTGCTGCCGTGCCTTCCCAGCGCAATGGACCATGCGCCCAAACCTTCCCTGCCTTAACTCGCTTCTGTCATGTGTTTTGTTGCAGCAACAAAACAAGTACCCAATACTTGGCATAGATGTGCAAGGAGCAATGAGGACCTTTCAGAGCAGCCCATGTGCTTGCTCAGGGGTCCTCGGTAGAAGGGAATCTCAAGAACCTTTTGTAGGGGTGAGGGGTTCTTCTGTCATAGAAGAAGCATCCAGGGTTTATAGTCACATGCAATGATAAGAAGGCTACATTTGAGAGCAGTTGCTCCTCTAAAGTGTTCTCTCTCGCTCTCTCGCTCTCTCGCTCTCTCTCTCTCTCCCTCCCTCCCTCCCCAGAGCCTGGAATAGGGACAAGAAACACCCAGGTTGGAAGATTGTGGAATATAAATGCCCCTCTAGTAACTTAGCACATTTTACAATTCTGAAAGCTATGACTGCAATATAGCTATGCCACAAATGTCCAGAAATGCTCTCTCTAGAGCATAGAGCACATGCCTTCTACCTGTGAACCACCCACCACCCCCAAATCAAAACTGCCCAGACCCAAGCACCTCCACCAATCCTTGAGGTAGGAATTCTGCAAGGTGAATCTCCTAACAAGCTGCCTTTTCAAAGGCTTTTCAGCTCTCGAAAACATGAAAGCTGTGTTTAAAAATTTAAGGTCTGCTATGCACCGCTCTGTGGAGCAGCAGCAGGGCGTAGCTTTTTGCAGACCCACGATTCCCCAAACCCCAACTCTTTAAATTAAGATGTTCACGGTAGCTGCTGTGGTTAATGGCATGCACGCAGGATTGGCTATTAATTATTGCTCTGGTTTTTGCAGTTCTCCTCTCACATTCCACTACCCAAGTCAGAATCATTGTGTCAACTATTTTTAGGGCTTTAAAAGAGAAACCTTGTTTATTAGAAGGTGGATTTCTTTTATTTTTTTTTAACTTAATGATGAAATTTTCCAAAATACTCCAGGGTTGAGAGGAAAATGCAGTCTGTCGATGAACCCCCTCATTCTGCTTCAGCACCACCCACATTTTTCCCATTGTACTTCATCTGTCCTTGATTCCCACATATGCACTTTTGTCAGTTTTGCTAGAACATCCTAGTGGAAACTTCAGATAGTCCGTCTCAGCTCTAGATGCTCTGAGGCAGATCTTTTCATAAGACTTCTAAATGACCAGAGCACCATTATCACACTTAGAGTTAATAATTCCTTAACACTGTGTAATGTGGAACTGAGGTTCAACTTCACAGTTCATTTATCAAATGAAGAATCAAACCAAGAAGAAAAGCATTGGATGCTAGCTGGACAGTCTTTCCACAACCTGAAGTGGGCTGTTAACCATTCCTCAGGAGTATCTCACACTAACACATACATACACGTACACACACATGTGCACACACAAGTATACATACAGCACATGCACACAGACATTATACATACAATATCATATGCATACATATGTAATATACACATACATACCCAACACATGCATATACATGTATGCACTTAAACTGGACATAAGCTAAATACACACAATTTTTTGCATATACTTATACTATACATTCAATTACACACATGTGCATATAAATACAGATACACATATGCATACATGTATGCACGTAAAAGCATTGTATGTACACATAAAAATACACACATATGCAATACCTGCATACACATTTACACATGCACATACAAATACATATTCTGCATACCTGCATATACACGCATACATATATACATGCATACACACAAACATATACTTAACACATACAGGCACACATCCATGCACATACACACAGGTGCACATACATACACATACTCATAAGCATGCATGTGCACATACACAGATATATTTGCACGCACACACAAATATATAGGTACACATGCACTCACACAGCTAATTGTCTTCTTGAAAGTCTCAGCAGAGGTCTATCCTTGACCGTGGACCTCCGGAATCCTCGTGAGAGTAGTTCTGTGCTCAACAGAAACCTGGCCTGGGTAATGACTCAGCATTGTAGATCTGTTGTGGGGATTCTCCAGTTTTAGGACAGAGAGTATCATTTTCTTGCAGTAAATACTCCCGTTCCTTCTGATTCTCTTCAGTGGAAGATACATTGTCTCTATGCGCCTTTGAGAGCTCCTCCCCCCACATTCTAGTGAGATCCTTGACTCTTTCTGCTATGCTCTTGCTCATCTGGTTAAGAGGGAGGATGCGAACCATGTGAACTGGTAGATGAGCTCCCTGCTACCCAAGCTTTGTAAACCAAGTTCTCAACAGTCTCCTCATTCAGGTTCTGTTGAAAACCTCTGTAATGGAGGGACACATTTTACAGAAAGGATAAACTTAATAAGCAACCAGTATTCAAATGCGATTAGACCAAAGGCATGCACATTTGGTTCACACGCAGCTTGAAAACCCTCTTTGATGGGGTTGTTTTCCTCTTCAACTTCTGAATCTAACTTCCTTTTATTTACAGAAGTCATTTTGTAAAAGTGCACCCTCCATCTTTTTCTAAGTGATACCTTTACTTCCCTGTTGTCCCACACACCTTGAGTTCCACAGCACACATACACACATCCAGGAAATCCTAAGATAGAGAGCTTGCATCAGAGATAAGATGAGCATCCTAGAAAAATCTTAAGTGACCAACGAACAAAATCCCCACCTAGTGATATCCAGGCTACTGTTGAACAAAACGGCTTGCCCGTTTTCCTTCTGGTAGCTCTGTCATGGCGACATCCTTTTGCTAAAGTGAAAGGCTGGCTGAGAGAACATCAAATAGTGAAATGAAAATGTAACATTTTGATCAATTATCCAGTTTTTTTAAGCCTAAAATTCAGCTAATCAGGCTGCTTTGAAGGCTTCCTTCAAATGGCTGGTGTATGTCTGCCATATAGCAGGAGCTCAGTAAAAAATGAGCAAGTGAATCAATTAGCAGGGCGAGAGAGGATAGAGCACAGGAAACAATAATTCTTTCAGTACGTACTACCAAAAGAGGAACGTTACAGCTAACTTTCCAACCTGCCTGCTGTGTGTGCATGGTGTGTGTGTGTATACGTGTGCATGCATGTCTGAAATTCATGCTTCATGAGCCGGTAGAAGAATTCCCTTTGTGTGACTTAGAAATTAGAAGTCCTCCTTAAGTCTGCTCTACATAACCCATGCATGAACCATCGATGTGGTTATTTTCCCTCTGTGTGTATGTGTGTGTATGCGCACGTGTGAGTGTTCCCACGAGTGTTTGCGTGCCTATGTGTGTGTGTACATATGCCTGTGTGGCTCATATACCTGTGCACCCGCACATGCAGGCATGTGCAAGCCATGATGTGTGTGTGTAGAGGTCAGAGGACAGCCTTGGCATTGGTCCTCCCCTTCTAATTTGTCTGAGACAGGGTCTCCCCTATAGATCTCTGCTGCGGACACCAGGGTAGCCAGTCCAGGAGTTTCCAGCAATTCTCCTGTACCCGCTTCCCATCTCACTTGAGGAGTTCTGTCTGGGCTTATAGATATGTATGCTGCTATGCCAGTGTTTACATGGGTTCTGGGCAGCCCTCTCATGGAAAGTTTCTTAGTGTTCAAACCTCCACCACTAAAATTCTGTTTCCCTCCTTATTCTTTGTCTCTTCATTGGGTCCTTGAACACCAGATTCCTGTGACAAGCATTTAACCACTGAGCCATCTTAGAAGCCTATGAAGTACCAGTCTGTGTGACACTTTAAAGGCAGGAGAGAAGAGAGCTTGTGACTTGGGCTGTATTAGATACTGTACAGTCCCTCATTTATCTCCATTAGCAAGCACATGGGTGGGTCCCTTGGTCCTATATTACAGATGTGGATCAAAAATTACATTCACGATCTGGGAGTGACATTGCTTAAATTCAAACCCAAGCATGCTTACAGAGCCAGTGCAACAGGTTGCCCCCTATAGGTTAGTAACTGCATTTGCACCCAGTAAAGAGGGAAATGGGGTGGTTCTGAATGAGGAATCAAATCAAGAGAAGTTGCTGTGTTTGCCATGACTGTCTGTGGCCCACTTCTTGCCCTGCTTAGGGCAATGTAAAGTGTTCTTGGTCTAGAATCCTGCTGTTCAAAATTTAACCCACCGAGTGGAAGTCTGGGCTTCATCTGCAACCTTAGAAGTGTAGTCTCAGCACCTGTCCCAGACCTAGACAAAGTTCACAGTTTTAACAAGATCTTGGGATGATTCATCCGAGCATCAGACATTGAGAAGTACCGACCTAGAGGCTGATAGGAAATGGCAATCAAATTTGCTGACTGAGTAATTCAAGAACGCATAAGATCATTTCTTGATAATTCTGCATTAGCTTCAGAGGGAGACTCTTCATTTTTTATCTTTAAAAAGTATGTCAGAATTTCTTCCAACTGTGGATTTCATGACTAGTGACTTGAAATAGGAAATGCATTTTTTCTTTGCTTCCCAAACATTTTGGATTGCTGTTGTTACTGTTGTTATCATTACAAGGACCACAGTGGCAATGTTGATGTTGTTGATGATGATGATGATGATGATGATGATGATGAGCGCGTGTGCCATGGCATGTCTGTGGAAGTCAGAGGGCAACTTTGTGGACTCAGTTCTCTCTCCACTTTTGTATGGGCTCCTTGAATTGAACTCTGGTCATTAGGCTTACATGGGGAACAGCTCTACCCATTGAGAAATCTCACTGGTCCTAGACTGTTTTATTTATCTTTTAGTTTAAAATTTGCATAGGTACTTGACCTATGTGTCTGAACATCATATGTATGAGGTATCCACAGGAGCCAAGAGAGGATGTCAGATCCCCTGGTAATGAACTTAGAGTTAGTTATGAGACACCATGTAGATATTGGGAATCAAATCCAGGTCCCTCTTATCAACTAAACCCTATATCCAGCCCTCCTAGTTTATTTTTTGAACCATGGGTTTGCACCTAAGCACACAATAATGTACTTAATGAAAGCAAGCTAGCCAGTGAATTCATTAGAAACCCCACTGTTTGGAATGCACCAGGACACTGATCGTCATTTCATTATGTTTGCTTTCTAAAAATACAGTTTTGTTTTGTTTTTCAACATGCAAAACAATGAACACAAACCTTAAAGAATGAATAGAGTCATGGTTTTCGTTGAGCCTATTTGCTGAGGCGTCTTCCAGTCTCTTCACCAAACCTCCAAGGATGATCTTTCCAGGCCGCTGCATAACCCATGTGACAGGCTGCAGTAGAGAGCTTTGTGTGACCGTGAGAACTTGCCACTTATCTGCATCTGGGAAGATTTGCAGGCAGGTAGACAAGACATGAAAGTTGCTACAGCACCCCACTGTACCGCTCTGTGGAAAGAAGGTTCCGCCTGATCAGTGTTCAAACCTCCACTACTAAATTCTACCTCCTTCTTTGTTCCCTGTGTCCTTGTGCGCTGGATTCCTCCTCCTTGTAGGTCTTCCAGGGGGAAATGATGCCACGTCGAGAGGCATGGCCAAGGCCTTGTCTTTCCAAGTATGCCACAGAAACCATAAGACCATTTGTGTCTTCAAGGAACTGCTCCTCTCTTGCTAGAAATAACTAGCGTGGGAAAGGGTGGCAAAGCCTCACACTTGACATCAGCATGGACTGCCAGAGAGAGCTTTGACCCACTGATGACAAGTCAATAAGAATTGGAATCTGATCTCACCCTGGGCTCTCACTAGGCAAACAACTCTGGTCAGGTCCCTGCAGTTCACAAGGTCAGGGCATCACGCCTGTGTAAAGGCGCTAATCCAACCTCTGCTGACGCTCTGATGTGAGGCCATCATTGTTCCATATACAGAAGGAAGCCACATTTTTTAATGCAGTGATGGCCTCCTTTGGCATCTAGTCCAATATTCCACTACAATCGTTAAGTAATGTGAGTTGTTCATATTGTCACATTCTACCCTGACAGTGCCATTCATTCTTACATGGTGCTTTGATGAGGGTACGCTCCCCTTCGCCCTCTCTTGCCCTCTCCTCTCTTCCTTTTCTGCCCGTTACAGTTCCATTTTGTTGCTAGGAAAGCAACTTAGAGGAGGAAAGGGTTGACTTCATTTTATACTTTTAGGTCCCAGACCATCACTGAGGGAAACCAAGGGAGGAATCTGCAGCAAAAACCATGGAGGAATCCTGCTCTCTGGCTCACTTGTATACCCATGCTTAGCTAGCACTGCATGGCCTGCATCAGTGAACAATCAAGATAGTCCCCTAAAGATATACCCACGGGAGAATCTGATTTTGGTGATCTCTCAGTAGAGATTTTTCTCAAATGACTCTAGGCTGTGTCAGGTTGACATTTAAAGCTAGCTAAGACACCATCCCGTTGTCCCCTTCCCCTTTCCCATTCTTGTTCTCTCTATCCCTCTTCATCTCCCTCTCTGTTTCCACATATGAAACAAAACACAAAAAGCTGGCCCAACCGAGACTAGCTTATTTCACTTAGCATAATTCTCTCTAGTTGCATCAATTTTCCTGCAAACCTTGTGAGTTCTCTATGATTGAATAATGTTTTATTGTATTTATATGTGAGCACATGGGTGTGTGTGTGTGTGTGTGTGTGTGTATAACATCCCATCATCAGAAACTCATTTTAACATCAGAGAATCCCCCTGCCCATGAACACACAAACTTGCTAAACTGTAAGAAAAATAAGTTTTTAAAAAGAGGGGCTAATTTGGTCACTTTCCAATTCCAGGGGGACTAGTCTTGACCAGTGGGAGAAGATCATTCATTGAGATGACATCCGATGGAATCTTAGCTTGAAATAGCAGGCATCCATACTTCACCAGCTGGTTGCTATTACTCTGGACTGCACATCCTGTTGTAAAACTCGTGTCTTGCAAATCAAGGGCTTTCTCCATATACTAAAATGCCCATTACAGGGGGCCAAGAAGACAGCTCAGTCAGTAAAGTGCTTGCTGTACAAGTGTGAGGACCTGATTCGGATCCTGGGCACTCACATAAAAAGCCAAGCATGATGTGCTTGGTTTTAGTCCCACCAACAGGAGACTGAGACAGGAGGATCAGCCAGCCTAATGGAATGGGCAACTTTCAAGTTCGAGTAATTTAGCTAAAAACTCTGTAATAAAAAAAGAAAGAAAGAAAGAAGAGAGAGAGAGAGAGAGAAAGTGATAAAGACATCTGAAATCTATCTCCAGCCTCCAAGTGAACATACACATGTGTGGACACCTGCACACATACACAGACGCAAAATTTGTATATATAAAAGATCACAGCAACTCTTACTTATTGAGAGCCCTTACTATGTGGAAAGTTCCAGAACTGGGAACTGTGACTCAGCTCTCTTTCCTGGAGACCGACTTGCTTCTGGTACTTATTCACATCTTTCCAGCTGCTTAGGAAGGACTGAGATGTGAACCAAGCCCGCCTGGGGGCATTGCATCAGCCTCCCTCCTGGGGGAATGGGCCTGCTCCTCCAGAGAAGACTGGGATGAGAGGACACAGGGCCAGGACTTGGACTGGATGGGGGAGTGAATTTCAAAATGTTCCTTTCGTTTTGGATCTTTCCTTCCTTCTGGCTGCTGTTTAGTCTCAGTTTCAAAAACCTCTACAAATATCCATTCAGGGTTCTCTGAGAATGCCAACTGTAGGAACCAAAAATTTTAAGTACAGAATTAAACATTCCCTTTGTCCTTTTGCCAAACTGATAAAAGGCGCCTTTGGTTTTCTTGGTGGGTGAAAGGGAGAGAGAAGGGGCCAAGTAGCCATTTCCTCTTGTCAAGGGACCTCTGGGTCTGGAATGGAGGTGAGGAAGGCCTGCAAGTTACCGCGGGTCACAAGATTCAGCTATCCTCCTGAGGGGTCCGCAGCATAGGTAGCTGACTTTATCATGTTCATCTTCTCGTGGAAGATTATATTATTGACAACCCTCTTCCTCCACCATTTAGAACAATTTAGTGTAATCTTTCATTGCCAAAGAAATCCTGGCCACAGTCTGAAAAATAATAAGAGGGGCAGGAAATGAAAAATCTGTTTGCCTTACTGATAAACGTAACTACATGGTTGGGTTATCCTTGCTTCCTCCGGGTTCATAGTGTCCACCATGACTATTGAGTAAGGAAAAGGCCTTGTAGCTATAAGCAGAGAGCCCCCAGCTTCCCAACAAAGAGATGAGAGTCTGAACTAGAAGCTTTGTTCCCAAACTTAGCCTAAGTGAGGAACCTGAGTTTTCACAGAGCAATGAGTCCCTAATGCTGGCTTCCTGGAAGCCCCATAGCTGGGGAAGGAAGATACCAGTCTCAGCAATTTTAAAAGGCTTCCTAGGACCCACACGGTCAGAGATGGTCCTACCATGTGAGAAAGGAAGGTTAGCCCTCCAGCCTTCTTGAAAACTGCCTGGGCTAAACTTGAGTCCCATCCTTCATGCATGGTGCACTGGCGTCCTTGAATACAAATAACCACGTATTTACCTAGATAGGTACCTCAGCCTAGCTGGGTACATATTAAAAAGACAAATCAAAAGAGCCCTCCATCCCCACCCACGCAGACCTGATGGTACTTGGCAACTGACACGTGACCTCACTTTTGCCTTGGCGTGGGGAGTGGAAAGTGTGTATGTGGCAGACAGTGGAACTCCATTCCTTTAGCTCTGTTCAGATGACCCAGGAGCCCCAGCCTTGCATTGCTATACTCTCTGTATTCAAGAGAAGGTAGATACAGGGCTGGCAAGATGACCCAGCAGGTAAAGGCTCTTGCTGCCAAGCTTAAGGACCTAAGTTTGATCCTCTGGGGCTTACATGGTAGGAGGAGTGAACTGATTCCCTCAAGTTTTCCTCTGACATACACATGTGCTGTGCACACACAATCAGTCAATTAATCAATGTAAAAAAATATAATAGATGCATCTTTTTAAAGGACACACCTGGGCATTTTAAATGCAATATACTTCAGTTTAGTTTGGTTAACTTTAGTTTTATGGCAGGGCCTGGCTATATAGCCCAGGCTAGAGACTCACAGTCTAGGCTAACCTCACATTTAGGATCCTCCTGCCTCAACTTCAGATGTCCTGGGATACTAGACATGTCTCATCTCACCCAACTGTGTGTTGTCTTAATTTAAAGATGCTAGATAATATGTCAGGTGTAGTGGTGTGCACTTGTGGTCCCAGTGCTAGAGAAACAGAGAAGAAGGAATGCCTGGAGCCTGCTGGCCAGACAGCCTAGCCTAACACATGAGTTTCAGGCCAAGGAGAGACCCTGTCTCAAAGGAATAGACAAACTAACTGAGAAGGACACAAAACTTGTCCTCTGGTTTCCACGCATAAGCATACACACATATTCATGCACACCCACAAACATGTGCACACATGCTTACACTCAAACACACACACACATTCACAAACAGCTGCATACATGTGTGTGAACACATGCATGTATACACACACATTCCCACACAGTATACACACAAGAAAATAAAAGTGCGAGACAATCGTTTGTAATGTAAACAGATCTTGAGCAAACCCTGCAATCTCACACCTGGAATATATTGTTATCTCTAAAGTCTACCACGTCCTGTTTAGGATCCAAGTTCCATGTGAAATACCAGACAGGGTTTCTATGATAACAAACATCACTTCTCATACTCAAAGTAGAAAAATATTGCGTCACTGACGTTCCAATGTTTCATTTTTAAGGAAACAATCAGTGTCTTAAACTGCACTTCCCCAAAATAGTCTTGTTGTGCTGTGACAGAAAAAGAGAATTGAACCCACTCCATTGTATTATAATTTGCAGCATCTTGAGAGCAAGCGTGGGAAGCCTAAGGAATTCGCTGTTTTATTATCATTTGTTTTAGGAAATGTGTTTTGAGTGTTGGTTCTTTCTAGTACATTGTGGATACAAAAGAGCATTGCTACAAACATTTGAAAAGCTTGGAAGGCTGAACAGTGGAGAAGCTATCTGACCCAGAGGAAGTCATCTCCCTATGGCTCTTGAGCTAGATGGTTTCAAGGCAGAAGGAGAAAACAGAGTAAGTAGAAAGAGCAAGGAGCCAACAAGGGATGGATGGGACAAAACTAGCTACCATTAGGACATCCTCCCGAGACAAGGGTTCCTCACTGTAGCCCCCCCGCCTCCCCCCCACACTGTAGAATAGTTTGAGTTGCTGGTGTGTGCACGTGGAAGGTGGTGCAAAACAAAGGGCAGTAGGATTCACCTTATGTTACCCTTTAACGTTCAGTTGGCTTCTAAGCAACTGCTACCTGAAGCCGTCCATCTTCTTGAGTACTGTCAGCAACTTTTTGACATGTGTTCATTGCATATTCATTTCTTTAATAAATACATATCGATTGCCACCGCTGTGTTTGGCAGCTGTTTGGGCTGAAAACGAGGTTGGCAGCTAAGGAAGAAAGCTGAGGAATCAGTATGCAATTTCAAAGAGGGAATGAGGGATGGGTTTCAGTAGCTCTCTGGGTGAAATAAGAGATACCCATGGCCTAGAGGACATGTAGATGGTGTTGGGAGCTGTCCAGGGGAGTGACAGCGGTAGAACATCTTTGTAGAGAGAAACTCTTCTTTGGGCTAAATTTGTCCAAATTGGGCTGCAAGGGTTGAGTTGGCTGGAAAAGCCCTCATATGGTGCAGAGTTAAACCAGTCTGGAAATTCTAGTCTCTACACCCCACTTTCTAGCAGACAGGGATGCTCAGCATGGAGTCCCTTTTTCCTGTTGCACTGGCATCCCACCTCCAGGGATGGAGATGGAGAAATACTTGCTGAGAATCCTGTGGGCATCCTACCTCTAGAAGAGTAGAGCTTTGAGAGGCTCTCACTGCTATAGTTGAGACCAGAACTGTAGGAAGAGCCCTGAGGTACCCAGGGACCATTCAGAAGGCTTTATCAGTCTTCCCACTGCTTGGAGCAAAGCTGGTATTCCATAGTGAACATGTGACTCAAGATATTGTGTTAGTTTTCTGTTGTTGTAATAAAATACAATGACCAAGGCAGCTTTATAGAAGGAACTGTTATTTGGGCTTGTGGTTCCAGAGGGCTAAGAATCCATTATGGTGGGAAGGCATGGCAGCAGGCAGGTATGGTGGTCAAAGCAAGAAGCTAAGAGCTCATGCCTCAATGACAATCACAAAGCAGAGAAAGTGAACTGAAGTAGAGTGAGCTTTTAGAACTCTCCAAACCCATTACCAGTGACATCTCCAGCAAGACTGCACCTCCCAAACCTTCCCAAACAGTGCCACCAATTATACTCCAAGAATTCAAACACCAGAACCTATGGGGGACATTCCCATTCAAACTTCTGCACACATGATGTGTGTCCTATTCATTTATATAACCAGTTCTTCCCCAGCCCATGTCGAAGGCAGGATAGAGCTTTGTATAGAGTGGTAGAACCTGGATCAGAATCCAGGGCCACTCTACTGCACAAACCTTGAAACGTCGTGAGCCTGGAGTAAAGACAAAATCACCAAATTGACAAAATTCTTGATACTTATTTCTTGTCTTTTTACCAAAACCCTTATTGACCCCACCTTCTCCATGCAGCCTTGATCTCAATGCAGCCTGTGGAGGCTGGGCAAATGAAAGAATTTGAGGATTCAGATTCCCATTGAACCTGGCCTTCCATACTCAGCCTGCTACTCGTAAGCTGTGGGACTTCACTTCTTTGAGTTTTTTTTCTTAATGAAATGAGAATAATATAATTTCTTATGTTGTAGAATTAAACGAGAAGCTACATGTAAAATATCTGGTACATAGTAAAAGCAATGAATAAGAGCTATTAATTACTGCTGCTAGAAAAAGAACTAACCTAAATGTAGGCAGTTCAAGGAGGAGTTTCTACAGAGCTCATTGAGCTACTGGAGGAGACACGAGGGTGGTGTTCTCCTCTACCTACTCATAGGCCCTTTGCCAGTTGTCCTGGTGTGACATCAAGGCCTTGTCCCTACAAGGCCTGTGGTGTCTTTGAGCTGGGCTATAGCTTTCTGTGGAGTGTGGGTTTTACCTTATCGTCAGGGCTTGTTCTCAGCCTGACCCCTGGATGCCCTGTTAGCAGATAGAACTCCTGATTCACTTCCTTCTCAGCAATCTACCACATAAACAAGCTGGAGCTCCAAGATATAAATAATTCTAACTCTAATACCAAACAGACCTAGCCACACTTTGCTGCTGCTGTAGCCTCAGAGTGAGGAGGGTGTATGTGTGGGGGACTGGAAGGCTTGGGAGGAAGGGGGAGATGTCAGACTGTAACGGGGATTGCGAGGAGTGAAGAGAAGGAATGCTGGGCAAATATTATGGAGCATTCCATCACAGCCTTCGACAATAGAAGCTATTTCTGAACGTCTCTCCCACCCACTGTGGGACACACATAGAAATGACGAAGGCGCTCAATGTGTAAAACTAAGTCACAATCAAGTGCCTTAGATGGGAAGCTGGTGACATTGTGCTATTTAGAAGATGAGTATGAGTGGGGAAAAGGAAATGGAGGAAGAAGGAAGGAGGGGAGGGAGAGAAGAAGGGAGGGAAGGAGGGGAAAGGGAGGGAGGGACAGAGATTGGGAGGAAAGACACATAGGCTCAAGCACCCGAGGACCATCCAACTAACTGAGGAAATCCTCGTGTCAGATAAAGTGCTCTCTCCCTCAGCATACACTGTATACCTGTGCTTTCTAAACAAGGAGTGACCGTAGTACCCTCAATACAACAAATAACAACTTCACTTAAGCTAAGTAAGAATCAGAAATGAGTTCTTACCACAACAGGTCAAAAGATGTACTTCTCTCCACACAAAATCAGTTTATTAATTGACTTGGTTTTCTCTTAGGGATAAGATCTTTCAAGGATGTGCTTTTATCAAAGTTCTCATGTCCCAGCACAAGACTGTCAAGTTCAAGAAGTGTGACTTGGGCTTTATTTATTTACTTTTGGGAGCTTTCTCAGACTGCACAAACACCTCTTCCTGCTCATCAGTTATTGATCAAGACACTGCTATCGGCTTCTGTCTCTGAGATGGGTTTGCAACCATGGGGCACATATTTCAGCCAATGGGGTGTTTTAAAATGAATAGAAGCCATGCTCCAGGCAGCAGGGCAGTCCTGCCAGGTTTAGATCTCTCTTAATACAAAGTACGTAGACTTCTAGCTCCTCTCTGGATGCCGTCACAGGCAGAGGCTATGGAAACAGACTATCTAATCAAGAAGGACCCTTGCGTACCACACTGTCTCCCCTTCCAAAAAATACCTCACACAAAGCCACACTATTCAGCTGACCAAACTTAGGAGAGAACTATGGCCAAGGGCTGACGCGCTACTTGAAGGCAGTGGGTCAAGTGAGAAGTGGAAAATCTGAGTTATCCACATCACTGGGGCTTCAGAGACAACCAAGCAGAAAGTCGGGAGCTGTGGCTTTCTTTGCTGGCATCCCATTTAGCCCACACTTTGTGGGCCCAATGAGGGGGAGAGGGTAAAGAGGCAGCGCACTCTGCCACAAATCCTGTCCCTTTGTTCATTTGGCAACATACATCAAAGTTGCATGACTTTTCAATGAGATGATTAAGTGCTTTGAGGTCACAAAGACCTACATCTCTACAGCGTATACCCTCTCGCTATGCTTTCTATAGCTCCACGTCCTCACCCGAGACACCGTGAGACCTCTCACCTCTTTCCACCTGGGGACCTTAGGAAGATTAATTAGGTAGATCTGTAATATACTTGGCTCTCCTTGGAGAAAAATTCTACATAAATGCGAAGTATTATTATTTCTAAGCGGGGTGATGCTTATTAGGTCCTTGTAGGATCATTAAGCAAATAAATTATCATCCCTTTGGAGAAATTATCTTCTGGCTTGCCTAATTCTTAAGTCTATAGAACAGACAATACTCTCAATTCCTCTGTCTCTCCCCACCCCTGTGTGTGTGTGTGTGTGTGTGTGTGTGTGTGTGTGTGTGTGTGTGTGTGTGTGAAAGGAGGGATGTACTCACTTCCACTTGGGCACGTGAGGCTGGGGTGGATGCTAACCCTCCTCCTCTAACACTCTATATTGATACAGGGTTTCATACTGAACCTAGAGCTCACCAGTTGGCTAGACTAACTAGCCAGAGAGCTCTAAAGATGGTCTCTGTGCCTCCCACACCAGCTTTTTATGACAGGGGTGCTGGGGACCTCAACTCAGGTCCCCACGCCTGCTTAGCTGGTCCTTTACCCACGGAGCCATCACCCTCGATTTTTTTTTTAAGAATTTTTAAAGGGCCGGGTATGTTAGTACGCACCTTTAATTTCAGCACTCCTGAGGCAGAGGTAGGTGAATCTCTGTGAATTTGAAGCCAGTCTGGTCTAAGCAGTGAGCTCCGGGTCAATCAGGGCTATGCAGTAGCCCCTTCTGGAAACAAAACAAAAACGTGTTTTTAAAAGGAGGAACTTGTGGATTAGTAAAGGAGACTAGAGTGAAGTTCTCGTTTGAAGCATAGCTCTGGAAATTTGTTCTATCAGGACTTAGTTACCAAAGAAAATACCTCCTGCTCTGTGATTTCAACAAATGCCCTTGACTTGCATGTGTGGTAATCGTATGCTAAAGACAGCGCTGCGTGGCTGAGTCTGTTCATTCTGTGGCCTTTTGCCCCTGTGGTTGTTGGATCCTTTGATTAAATCACACTGTAGTTAAGTAACTATTCAGAAGTCACAGGGTCGTCCTTCCCAACATACTTGTGGCCATATTTTTACAAATTGATAATGTAAGTTATGAGTGGAAAATTTTAAATCCAAACTCCAGTCCACAGAAATTTCAGAAAAACTCAAACCAGCATTATGTTTAACTTTGCCTCATTTTCCACTTTGTGTCAAAATTCCTTATTTGGAGTTTGAAACAGCATTTGTCTTCAGATAAAACCAACTAGCATGCCCTATGGGTCATTTGATACCAGGACATGAGGACATCTGAGTTGTTGTCACTACACATAGATGGGGAACTATCTGTTCTTTCTCAATTCTCTTTCTTTAGGAGAGGGACACATAAACATTATAATAAGAATAAGTGAAGAAAACTAAAAAATTCTGAGAATTTATACATTCTTTTATTTAGTGTGTGTGTGTGTGTGTGTGTGTGTGTGTGTGTGTGTGTGTGTGTGTGTGTGTGCTTGTGGTGTTAGGGAGTATATACACAACAGCCCACTTGTGGAGGTCAGAGGACAAATTGGGGGAATTGATTCTCCCCTGCCACCATGTAGTTTTCAGTCATTGAACTTATATCCTGGGACTTGGAGGCCAGAGTGTTCACCCACTGAGCTATCTTGCTGAACCCTTGAGAACTCAGAGTGAGTCATCTAGAGCTTTAGGAAGAAAACTCAGCCGTACCTCCATGGGTTCACAACAAGTGTTGCCAGCCTCCCAAAAGTCACCAGGAGATGCCCAAGAATCAAATTATGACTCATTAAACTCACTCCCAGGAAGATGTCATGTGGGTCAGTTTGAAAAGCAATGTGATGTCACACACATACTCCTTCAGCACCCAGAGTGAGTCCAGGATGCTGATGGGAAAGATCACCGTTTCCCACCGTTGTGCTACACCGAAAGGCAGCCACGGTGTAGAACTGAATAGTTGGCCCAGAGGGCCTCCGTTGCTGGTCTCTAACAGCCTTGGCTTAGGGACCTTCTGACTAGATGGTAGATTTAAAGCATGGGTAACCAGTCCTATCTTATTCTCCCCATGAGTTCTTAGTCAACTGTTGCAAGTTCTTGTTTTAAGGGACGACTCTACTTCTGAGCCATTGAAACAGCAGGGGAGAGGCCCAATGCTTGTTTTGATTCTTTTTCTCTCATGTCTCAGCCTCTTGTCCCCACCCTGTAAGAGCATGCCTCCAGCATCTTCAGGGAGCCACCTAGGTGGTGTGACAAGCCTGTTTGTGGGTAGTGATGGGTGTGATGGAAAGACAGGGCAGGAACATCCTCTTTCTCTAAAACCACACACAGACAAGGCCCCTCCCACAACTCACCTCCAGGCTGAAACCTTGAAGAGCCATCAGAGAGAAGGAAGCATGTAAACAGCTTCTAAAAACACCCAGATGTTACCCTTTGCCCAGATGAACTTGGAGCCATGGTTTTCATCATATAGCTATGTTGCCTAGAATCCAAAGTAAAAGTCTTTGAGGGCAAGAAGGGCTTTTAACACACTTACTAGAATTGATGTTTCTCTAATGGCAACTTCAGTTTTCAAAATCAAGGTTATTTTATTTTATTATATTATTTTATTATTATACAAATGGAAAACTATACCAATGAATCTAAAAATAATTATTTTTATGCATTTCATTCTGATCTTTTCATTTGTTTCTTTGCTCTCTTCTTTCATTTGTCCTTTATTTATTTTTTAAATCCCTTTAAGAGCTCATTTTTTTTTTATAAAACCAAGTACTGTGTTTCTAGCACAAACACAGGGTGTTTGGCAATGTATTGCATTAATCAGAATACAGGGATGGTGAGAGCATCTTGCCCCACAGACTTCTTCTGCACTTTCCCCATGGCCACCATCAGAAAAGATAACTAACGTGATAAGAGCGGCCAACTCCTCAGTCTCCTCAATTTCTCCTGGGACAAATGGAGAAAATGTTAGGGCGGCATCCCTCTAATCGCCAATAAGCAGATTAAGCCTCCAAGCTCCAGTGGTAAAACCTGCTTGCCACTGTCACCGACTCAGCCACACTTCTGTGACCCACTGCCAGCGCTGATTAATCGTGAATCCTGCTTCTCTGAGGCATCCCCTTGGCCCCCTTCATCTGTTCTGTAGACGTAGAAGAAAGTAGAGAATATGGCCAGAATTCCTCAGTTCTGTATTTGTCAGTGGGGTTAGGTCCTTCAAGGAACTTTCCAAGGTGAAAAGCTAACATTGCCTCCATGGGCATCAAGGGTAAAGTCCTTAAGTAAAGTCCTTAACCCTGCAACTTAATGAGAGAACAATTAAGGGCCTCTTTAAGCAGCTTAGATTTATCTTGTCAATATAAGTGATGGGAGGTTTCTTTGTGCACTTTAGAAAAGAGCTTGTGTGTGTGTGTGTGTGTGTGTGTGTGTGTGTGTGTGTGTGTGTGTCTTAATCTAAAGCATCACTTCATTATGTCACCATCCACACTGTCCCTTTATGATAGACAGGGTTCATCTATTCCCCTGCTCTAAACTTAATTACTTTGCAATTAATTCTTTGTTGAAAATAGCAAGGCTCCTAAACTCGGAACATCTCTTTGTGAGGAAAGCTGTTTATGGATAGAGGTCAAGAGGACGTGTTGGAATATTCCACAGTACTGCCACAGATATTCTGAATGAGAGTGTCGAGAGAGGAAAGGACTTGCTCCAAACAAGGTGGCCATGGAAGTAGCAGGCTTCTTTCCAAGCATCCTGAGTTCAGGTTGGCCTCCAAGAATGAATCTTAGGAGCTGGTAATATTGCTCAGTGGAGAGAGTGCTTGTCTAGTAAGCTCAAGGCCCTGAGTTCCAGCCCCAGCACTCTATAAACGGATCAGGGAGCTGGTCATATTGGCACATGCCTTTAATTCCAGCACTCAGAATGCAAAGGAAGATGGATTTTTATGAGTTTGAGGCCAGTTGGATCTACAGAGTGAGACCCTGTCTCAAAAAAGAAACAAAACAACCACAATGAAGAGGGCATGGTGTTTGGTGGCCATACCCCAAGCTCTTAGGAGGAGGATCAGAAGTTCAAGCTCATTTTCTTAGTTTGCTTTTTATTGCTTTTGTTAAACGCCATGACCAAAAGCAACTTGGAGGGGAAATGGTTTATTTCAGCTTGCCACTCTTTGGTCACACTCCGTCACTGATGGAGGTCAGAGCAGGAACTAAAGGCAGGAACCTGGAGGCAGGAGCTAAACAAGAAACCAAGGAGGGATGAGGTGATGTGTTTGGCTTGTTACCCATTGCTCACTCAGCCTCTTGTCTTATATACCCCAAGACCACTTGGCCAGGGGTGGAATTATCCACAATAGACTGGCTCTTCCACATCAATCATCAATCAAGAAAATGCCCCACAGGCTTATTAACTACAGGCTAACTGATGGGTATTTTCTCAGTTGAGGTTCCCTATTCCCAGATGACTCTAGCTTATGTAG
The DNA here is from genome assembly GCA_004026605.1 of Ondatra zibethicus. Taxonomy (NCBI): domain Eukaryota; kingdom Metazoa; phylum Chordata; class Mammalia; order Rodentia; family Cricetidae; genus Ondatra; species Ondatra zibethicus. The sequence goes on along the minus strand of PVIU01006941.1, from coordinate 66,675 downwards.
AGTTGACAAAACTAACCAGTACAGTTCGAGGCCAGTTGGGAACACATAAGATCACCCACCCACCCACCCCCTGTCATCGCAAAAGGAAAATAAAAATCTTAAATACAGCATCATAGAAAAGTTTCATTTCAATTATCTAAGGAACTAACATGCTTTAGGACCTTAGTACATGTGTAACAGTCACACCTGTACATGAATTGTTAATTAATTTGAATAAATTCTTGATAAAGACGGTTAACAGTAATGCTACCCTATACGTAATTTTTTTTTCTGAACTTATGTATATATCCGGTTTCCCCCTTCCTGGTCCTTGTTGAGTGGCTTCTATGTATAAGATCACTGAATCCAGGTCACATCTTTATAAGGAGGGCACCCTTAGGATGGCAGCTGCTTGAGGGCCTTGTCCAGTGGGCCATAGCTGGTAAGTGTTGTTTCAGCTGAATATTGGTTGTCTGTGATGGTCTAGGCTGAAACCCTAAGTCATGGTCCACAAGCCCTGTCCCTTACCCTCATCAGTCATTTAAGAGGCTTTCCTGAGACTAGCCTGCACAGGATTTGACCACTTAATGCTTCTCGGGAGTGATCTAGGAAACATAGAAATGACCTTTCTGTGCAGCTGGCGTCATCCAAGAGAGTCCCCTGGCCTTCAAAGTGCCAGGGACTGATAGCGCATCGGTTGGTGACCTCGAAGCCCTTCCCAGGGCGGCCTCATCAGTCTTCCTGTCAGACCTGGAGGTCAGCACTGAGCACATCAGCCACACAGAAGGATGGGGCACCTATCAAAGTGGCCTGAGTGTACAAGGACAGGACCAAAGGGAAGCCGTGTGCTGAGCCAGGGTCAAGCAACCACAGGGAGTGTGTGATAGAGAGGCGGGCTGCCAGAGTGAGTGAGGAAATGGGTAATGAGCGTGCAACCTCTTTTCCTTCAAGGGATGGAGGGGAAGCACACTAGAAAGTTCTCAACGTTTTACCCACTTTCCTCAAACATTTTAGAACGTGGGTCTCAGGCAGAGGTTTCTCTGTGTGCCTCTGTGAGATATGGTCACACTTAGTGACACTTGTCCTGATCAATTCTTCAGTCCCCACCAGTTCAGGCCAGTTCTTGCTCATGCCTCATGTCAGACTGACCATACAGCATTTAGGCTGAGAAGCCAGGCTTCTTGTCAAGAGCTACATGTTTATTGAAAGCACTTTAATTTTTTTCTAATTCTCTGTGTGCATGCATTTTGCAAGGGTGGAGGGTCAGAATAAATGTTTATGAAGTTGGTGCTCTCCTTCCACCTTTGCATGGGTTCTTCAGCCTTTGAAGATACTTTTGATTCATCCAACAAATATTCAAGAACTGTTTTCCAATCAGTTACTGTATGCTGGGCACTGGGACTTAGGATCCAGAGATAAAAGATGTGGTCCCTGTACTTAACTAGGAAGAGTGGCATTCTATAACCTCTAGAAGAGAAGATGGTGAGGGTTGGAGTGGATACAAAGAGTGCACAGTGGTTTAGAAAAGTTACCTCTTTCCTATGGGTGGATGTGGGCCTTCACCAGGCCACAGGGATTAGGGAATGAAACACAGTCCTACCATCCATTCACTGATGCTCTTGGGCTGTGTCTAAGCTGCACAACAGAACACATCAAGTCAGCATGTGGGCAGACAACATGTGAGTAAGATGAATAACATGTCCTGGGTGTAAAAATGCAGACAAAGCCTTATACTGAATCCTGAGGGATCCATGAGAATTAGCCCAGTCAAGAAAAAGAGAAAAAACAGATATGAAGAGAATCCTTGGCAGAAGAAACAGGAGACCACTAAAAAAAAAAAAAAAAAAATCAGCTGTCCCTACAGACATAGAACATTTGCAGAAACTGCCCTGACTGAGAAGCCAGGTGCTTTTCTTCGAGTGGGTTCCTTGCAGCTTCAGATACAGCTTCACGGTGAAGGAGCATTTACCGGGACAGTACAGTGAGAAGCCTGAACTTTTTCCTTGCTCTGTGGACTGAAATGTCTCTTCTCTCTCACACACACACTAGAACTGGATGTAAGTTACACTCAGTCCCCAAGACCTCGAGGAGTGAGTTGAATTCCATGTTCTGTCAGGGAGAAAGGCAAGCGCTCCTTGAAACATCCTCATCTTACCTCTGCCCTAAAGAGACCAAGGACTGGAGGTGTGGTTAGTCTCAGAGGCCACCTCCCTGCTCCTCTTCCCCTGGACAGTTTCACTTCCCCTTTAAATGACCAAGTCACTGCTGGAAGGATGCTCTATAAGATCCCTCATAGTAGCAGTAATTGTGGCAGAGGGGAGTCATAGGATGGAGGGTTGGACTAACAAGATGACTCAGTGAGTTAGGGCTGGATATACCTACCCGCAGGTCAGCTTAAATGACTGTCTGCATGCTGGGCAGGGGATTCCACATAGTCTCCCTTCCTGAAGCTTGCTGGATATGTGGATGCTCTTAGGAAGAAAGAGGAAAGAGTGCCTGATGCAGGGGTTAAACATGGTGTATGCAATAATCACTTGAAGGACTGAAGAGCTGTCCCAGGGGTTAACAGCATTGATGCTCTTACAGAGGACCAGAGTTCAGCTCCAAGCCACCATATCAGACAGTTCACAACCACTCACAACCACTCATAACCACCTATAACACCAGGTCCAAAGGATGCAACACCCTCTTCTGGCCTCCTCAGATAGCTGTATATACACACAAACACACACACACACACACACACATATAGAAAGTAATTATTTTTTTAGAAATCACATGAACATGCTTAATGACTGTTTCTACAATGCAAGGTGTCACCAGTGACGGCAGCACTGGGCTCTTTAAATGATAGCTAGGTGTTTCTACTGCAATGAAGTGTCCCACATCTTACTCCATAGATCTATCTCCCCGAGTTTGGGGTGCCCCCATGGGAATTTACTTGTCATTACTGTACAGCAACTTCACAAGTAGGAGCATTGCCAGCTGATGGCAGGGTAAACTCCATGTTTCTGTCCTGGAGGAGCTGTGAATGAGATACCATGGAATATGAATGGAGTTTCCCCCAGGCACCCTATAAATTTATTATAAAGAGCTGGATTTTGAAATAACAAAAATAACTTAGAAAATTTGAGGAGAGTATAAAAAAATTAGATGTGGATCTCTCTCCAGGGTCATGCTTGCACAGATTCTACTGAGCAGTGGGCCTGATTTCAGGGACTCGAGAGCACCTCTGTTTTATCCAGAGGGGAAAATGTGTTGTGAGTGGATCGCCTTTCCCAGAAGGGAAAGTACAGACAGGTCTGTAGGTTGAAGCAATAAGAACAGCAGGGTTCCTCACTGTGCGTATGTTTGTGTATGTGTTCATGTATGTGCACATACGTGCACAGGAGCCTTGTGTACACATGCTTCTGGAGGTCAAAGGTGAGCATCAAGTGTTTTGCTCAATTACTCTCCACCTTATTTTTTAAGACAGAGTATTTCATGAATCCTGGAGCTCACAGTGATTCAACTAGGCCAAAGCCAGTGAGCCTCGGGGATCATCCTGTCTCTGGCTGCCCAGTGCTGAGATTGACAAGTGTGCACCCCCATGGTTGGCTTCTTGACATGGGTGCTGGGGATCAAATTCAGGTCCTCGTGCTTGCATGACCAGCACTTCACCACCTGAGCCCTCTCCACAGCCCTAGGTTCACTTCCAGTATCCACTCTGTAAAAATTCCTTAGAAAGGAATATAGTCAGGGATGGTGGCATATTCCTTCCTATAATACCAGCACTGGGGAGGCAGAGGCAGGAGGATCACCCTAAATTCCAGGACAGCCTGGTCTGAATGACATTTCCAGGACATCCAGGACAACAGAGCAAGATCTAATCTCAACAAATCTAAAAGTATTTGGTAGTAAGAAGGTCACGTTCAGATTTCCCATGGTATGCAGATATGAGGACGGGAGGCTCCATCCATGCCATGGGTAGGAAGTATGGAAGCTGGAAACCACAGACTACGGGTTTTGAAACAATGCATTGAGGTGTCTGTAATTCTTACTGTCTGTGTTTTTTGCTTGCTTGCTTTTCTTTTTTCTTTTCGGTTTTTCGAGACAGGGTTTTCTTGTGTAACAGCCCTAGCTGTTCTGGAACTAGCTCTGTAGATCAGGCTGGCTTTGAATTCACAGGAATCTGCCTGCTTCTGCCTCCCTAGTGCTGGGATTAAAGGCATGACCACCACCACCTGACTGCTGTCTGTGTTTCTAATTTGCTATAAAGGATGGTCTTAAGCAGAGGCATAATTCCTAATGCAAAATGCTATAGAAAGCATCATGCCAGTACATATAGCTGTTAATTCCCCGGAGAGGAAGTCTTCTGCCTTTTCAGCCTGGCAGCTGCTCCCAAGTTTCAGCTACCCTAGAAACTGGGCGATCCCCACTTTTCTACTCTGATACAAATCCTTTAGAGCCCCAGGAACCCATTTTCCTGTGCTAGTCCCCCACCCCAGAAACAAGTCATATTTACCGATGGTCTCAGATTAAAGAGAGAGCTGTCTCATGTCACATCAATTCAACTTGGAACCCAAGGAATCCAGATTCAGTCCCTGGGGAGGGAAGTGGCCTCTCCGAACTCTCCATTTTGGGGAAACCAGGTCTTACCTTCGCCCTCACTTCCCCTCAGTGTGTTCTTAGCAGCAGAACTGTGTGCGGTGATCTTGGAGCAGCAGTCTGGTGCCTTAACAATTGCCAGGCGTTCTAGAGGCCGGGCTCTGAGGGTGGCCTAGGCTTCAAATGAGAGAAACGCAGAAACCAAGCATTTTGTGAAGTCAGGCTGTGACGTAGCGTAAGCAGATGCTCCTCACAGCTCTAGAAAAACCCAGGGGTAAGAGCCCATTAGACTGCTTAAAGCAGAGGGAGCTGGGACTGGGAGAAGGGCAGACAGAGCGGAAGGACAGGAAAACTGAAAGGAATCTGGGAAAACCGGCTTGAGGATGTCTCAGTCAGTAAAGTACAAGTGTGCAGGCTTGAGTTTGATTGCCAGCACCCACATAAAGAAGCCCGGTGCAGTGTCACAGGCTTGTAATCCCAGTGCTGGGGAGGCAGACACCAGAGGATCCCTAAGGCTCACTGGCCAGTGGGCTAGCTTCCTGGACTAATTCCCATCCTGTGTGAGACTGTCCTTCAAAGCCAAGCAAGGCCAAGGTGGCTGAGTGAATAAGGATGCTTCCCTGACAACCTGAGTCCAATCATAGGGACCCACATAGTGGAAAGAGAAAACTAACTCCTGCAAGCTATTCTCTTACACGCATACACATGATGGCACTTACATGTGTGAATACACTCACATACTCATGCACACACACAATAAATAAATAAAATTTAAAAGGCAGACATCGCCTAAGGAATGACACTGGAAGACAGTCATATGCACATATGTGCACATACTAGAACATATACACAGGTGTATGAGCACACAGAGAGAGGGGGAAGGGAGGGAGGGGGAGAAAGAAAGAAAGAGAAAGAGAGAGAAGGGGGAGGAAGAGGGAGAGACGGGGAGGAAGGAAGAGAGAGAAAGAGAGGGGGATGAGAAGGAGGAGGAAGAGGGAGAGAGGGGGAGGGAGGGAGAATGAGAGGGAGAGAGAAATCTGAGAAAATGCTGGCTTCCCATTCTTAGCTGCTGGAATTACAGAGTTGTTATGTAATCCAAGCCAGCAGCTTGTGGGGATTTGGCTAATAGTTAACTTAATTTCTCTGGAATGTCCTTTTTTCCTAAGCAGAAAGAAAGTAGAACTCTGGTCAATGAATCAAATGTTGGGAGGCCCAGCTGGGAGGACCTATTCCCACAGGACCCACCCGTGCATGATTCTTCACTGCTTTTCTTTGCTCTTCACTTGTATCTGGAGGACAGGCTAGCATTGCCCCCATTAGATGAAGGAGGCTGGTCCTTACAATGTCGCCACAAAAAAGCATGGCACTCTACCAAAGCTGACAAGCCCACCTGTCTTGTGTCTTACTGTCGTTATAAAACTATTATAAAATGATGCCTTACAGTAAGGCTCAGACTTGGCGTTGTATATAATGATAATCAGACTTTTATCAGCGCAGAAGTGATGGAGGAATTCTTTGTGGCTCAGTGGCTCATCTATAGCCCAGTGGTCGCAGAAGCCATGCCTGGTGACACACCTGCTCTCTGAGGCCGGCTGGCTCTGTGATCGAGGTCCAGTGAGTCACTTCTGCTTTCGTTACTGCAGATAAAGTCCTGAAGGTTTGCCTGTCCCGTCCCTGTCACTTTTAAAGCTGTGCTTAGGGCAGCCTTGGGAACATGACATGTGACTGTGAAAGCAAACATTCAAAACGGGAAGGAAGCTGACTTAGCTGGAATGTTCCATGTGTCTGGGTTCGAAGCCTTCCAGCTTTACCAGTTCTGGTCTCCGGGATGACTTGTTTTCTAGGTTGTTACCGTGGAAACTGAGGCATGGGTTTCATCTGTGTCAAGAGGGACAGAATCAGCGTCATCACTTAAAGAGTATTGGGAGTTCTTAGGTCATGTGTTAGCAGCTTTGAAATATAAGTAGGAAAGTCAAGATGTTTGCGGGGGGAGGGAGAGGCACTGTGGTCACGCATCCCCAAGTGACAGGGACACACTCTCATTTCTGGTTTTTTTTTTTTTTTGGAATTTTCCCCCCTCCTTGCGGTTTTATGCTTCTTTCACTGGGACATAACAAATTCCAGTACAAATCAAGCTATGTTCCTAAACCCAATCCTAGTTGACAAAGTCATTATTGAAAAAATTAAGACGTCGTTGCAAATAAGAATTTAAAGGAGGGGAAATTGTAGGAGCCCACTTGTTCATTTGTTCGTTTCCCAGCTGCCCAGACTCCTGAAATAATCACACCGAAACCATATCATTTAAATCACTGCTTGGCCCATTAGCTCTAGCTTTTTATTTTCCAACTCTTACATATTAATTTAACCCCTCTCCATTAATCTGTGCATCACCACGAGGTTGTGGCCTACCAGCAAAGTTTTAGCACATCTATCTCTGCCTGTGTCTCCATGACTTCTCCCTAACTCCACCTTCCTTCTTCCAGCATTCAGTTTAGTTTTTCCCACCTAGCTAAGTTCTGCCCTGCTATAGGTCTAAAGCAGTTTCTTTATTCATTAATGGTAATCACAGCATACAGAGGGGAATCCCACATCAGGAAATGAAGAGATTAAATATTTTTCATAAATAAAATTAAATGAACATTTCTTTAAATTTTATGTGTGTACGTGCACATGTGCAGAGATCAGTGAACAACTAGAGTTGGTTCTTATTATCTTCCACCAAATGCCTCCTGGGGATTAAACTCTGGTCTTGAGCTTTGTTTCATCTGCTTTTATAAGCTGAGCTATCTCTTCTGCCCTTAAATGAATATTATGTGCAGGGTGTGTCTGTAACTCCTTCCTAAGGTACTGAAACCTACTCTAGTAACACCTTCTTCAGTTGCTGAGCAAATTCCACTCATGCATTCATGACCCAGGCAGGAATCACTCACACTTCCTATGAGGGAGACTCAACTTCTCAGTTTTCTGGGCAATCCTTTCTAGCTAGAATTATCTTTCTATTATGAAAATTTCAGGAGCTAGTGATCTAGCTGAATTGGTAGAGTACTTTCTTGCTAGCACAAATCCCTGACTTCAGTCCTCAGGGATGGTGGCACACACCTGTAATCCCTGCACTTGAGAAGTAGAAACAGGAGCATAAGAAATTTAAGGTCATCCTTGGCTGTATCGTGAGTTTGAGACAAGTATGGGCTAAATGAGACCCTGTTGAAAAGAATGTCATAAGCTGAGCGAGTAAACTATTTTCTCAGACTCATGTCTGAGATTCCCAAAACCTACAAAACCAGGTGTGATGCTACACATTTATAATTCCAGGTCTGGGGAGGCACAGACAGGAGGATCTCAGGGGGCATTGCTCTCTACATAGTGTAACCATCAGTGAACTTGAGATTCAATGAGACCTTGTCTCACAAGATAAGGTAGAAAATAATAAAGCAGGATGCCTGGCATTGTGTAACCTTCCTACACACACACACACACACACACACACACAAGCACACACGTCAACAAGTCAACAGTAGGTGAACTATCATACACCAATATCCAATCAGTTTTTAGTAAGGTTTTGACACACTGTGTCCTCCTTGGCCCCACCCCACCTGGCTAAAGCCAATCATGGTCATTATATTGTTTCATTCAGAACTTCAGTACATCCTGCCGGAACTGGAAGCTGCTCTCCTCCTCTCCCTTGTTTCTTTTCAAGGCCCCTCAGGAAGGCCTTGTGATTATCACTGTGTTTTTCCTTTGAAATCTTCGCCATCCACAAATGGGCTTTCCTGTCTTGTGCTTCTCTAGAGACCTGGTGTGTGGTGAGCTGAAATGTTGCAGGTTATCTCTGTGCTGTTAGGAGACTTCAGTCTGATAGATAGGATGCTTCCATTCCCAGGAGTCAAGAGCTATCTGACTTCATGGTCTAGGTCTCTGCTACCTTCATTCCAGGGCACCGCATAAAACATAATGAGTTAAACAGAGCTCATTTTTTACATGTGAAGTCTGGTGAGGATAACTATTAGCCTGATGACACATCGATTTAAAATCTATACTATAGACTCTCACGAAAGTAGCTAGCTCTGTCACAGTCCTTTTTTTTTCACAGCATATAGAGTTCCCTAGGAAAGGTCAAGAGTGCAATTAGCAGTTGCCATGGGAACTCATGGGTCTCACAAAGAGATACCTGCAATAATAAAAACAAAAGAAAACAAAACAATTTTGAATAAGTGTTCCTACTTATTATTTCATCGTATCCTCCCAAGAACCCTTTGAGACAGATGCTTCCATATTAACTTCTTTCTGACAATTACAATTTTATTTATATAGCTTTATTATAGAAAATTTGAAAAATATAGGCAAAACAATGAAAAATTGGCCCATTGTTTCCTTCCACACATAACCACTCTTGCTAGTTTAGTGCATATATTTTCAAACAGTTCTTGCTTGTTCTTTTTTGGCAAAGATTATTGTTTGGCATTTCCTGCTTCCCTTGTTTCATGCTAATAGAGCACCTTTCCCTGATATTCATGTTCCATGACAGACATACGTGACCTAAGTCATCCTCTCTGCTAACATTCATGTGGCTACTGCCTGATGTATCACTAAAATAAATGATGATGTG
>PVIU01006941.1:0-52500 GCA_004026605.1 Ondatra zibethicus | reverse complement strand
ATTTCATGCAGTACAGGGTTTGTCTGGCAAGCATGAAAACTTGAGTTCTGTTGCCCAGAATCTGCACTTTACAAATACACAAACAGGTACGGTGAGATTTGCTTGTAATCCCACCACTGAAGAATCAGGGACAGGTAGATGGCTCTTTGGAGCATGCTGGTCAGCCGGCCAAGTCACTAGGCTTGAGTTCAAGGACAGTGAGAGACCCTGCCCCAAGGGGGAGAAAAGTAGAAGTGGAAGGTAAGTTGGGTGTCATCCAACTTACACACACACACACACCTGGGGCATTTTCATCTAGCAATTTAGAATACTTTACAATGTGACAACATGTTTATTTTGTGTGCGCTCGTGCATGCGTGGGCACACATAAGTCTAGGACCCTCATAGGCATCCCTTTTTGCCAATCTAGGTAACTGTAAAAACTGCCCCATGAGCAGTGCCTCTCTCGCTGATGATGCATCCTCCTGTGAGCCCTGCCTTCTTTCCTTTTCGGCTTTTAAAGGAAAAAGGAAGATGTTCAAGGGGGTTGTCTTTGATTATGAATGCCTCTGGATTTGCTAAAATAGGTGCGACAGGACAGCCTGCTGTTTGGAAGAGATGGTTTTGGTGTGGTAATTTAGAGGCAGTTCAGGGAGTTGTTCATCCAAGAACAAGTTGGAGAATAAAGAAATTTGATAGTTCATCTACTGTATTTTATATGTGAGAAAACTAAGTCCAGACATACTGAGCAGTTAGCCCAGGCTGTCCATGGAGCTCAGTTAGCCCAGGCTGTCCATGGAGCTCAGTTAGCCCAGGCTGTCCATTGAACTCAGCGCAGGCTGTGCATCGAGCTCACTCTGGAGTCAGGGTTGTGAAGTTTTGTGTTTGGAAGCGCACTCATGCCACTATTCCCTTCCCTCTGTAAAGTTTCTCTTTCTGCAGAGCCCTTTGCTCTGCTCTGGGGCTTGTTTGTGAGACTCTGAGACATGACATTGACTTTATTTCAGTCGCCCTCACAGCAGCCAAGCCCCTGGTCATTCTTTGGTGGTGGTGAACAACACCCTTCACCTACCCCATAGCCATAAGTGAGGTGAGCAACACCCTTCACCTACCCCATCAGCCATGAGGTGAGCAACACCCTTCACCTACCCCATCAGCCGTGAGGTGAGCAACACCCTTCACCTACCCCATCAGCCGTGAGGTGAGCAACACCCTTCACCTACCCCATCAGCCGTGAGGTGAGCAACACCCTTCACCTACCCCATCAGCCGTGAGGTGAGCAACACCCTTCACCTACCCCATCAGCCGTGAGGTGAGCAACACCCTTCACCTACCCCATGAGCTGTAAGTGAGCAGCTTCCCTGAAGTGGACAGAGCAGAGAATCAACAAGGTGGTTATTTCTACATGAAAACTCGCTTTGCTTCATGGAGCTTGCATGTCTGTCTCATGCTTTCTTCTGGGCACAAGCAATGGAAGTCATGGACCCTGAGTCAGTGTCAAGTCCATGTGAGAATTCCATGTTATTAAAATAGTACTGTGTGTAGAGCTGGAGAGATGGCTGAGAGGTGAAGAGCATTGAATGCTCTTCCAGAGGACCCTGGTGCAATTCCCAGCACCTACATGGTAGGTCACAGTCATTTAGCACCCAGGTCTAGGGAATCTAACACTCTTTTTGACCACTACAGGCAGTATATGTGTGTGGTGCACAGGCATACATCCAGGAAATATAAAATGTATAAATTTTATGTATAAGATGTATAAAATAAAAATGTATAAATTTTAAATAATAACATGTGCCTGTTTATTCTTTACCAAAATAAATTAACATTTAATATCAGACTCCATAGTTTATCAAAGTTTTGGTTTTGTTTGAATCATCACATCAGTCCTTTGAGTCTTGCAAAGATTATCTGTATTCTCAATGGATAAATTCAGGTCCAGAGAGGTTTACTTACTTGCCCAAGGTTTCTCAGCCAAAAGTCAGGAACACAGGTGGGCTCAGATATAATTCTCATTAGAGTGACTTGGAAGAAGCTTGTTCTTTTCTATTCTCAAGTAAAATACGTTCTTTGCATTCTTAATATTAATATGATCTTCTTTTGGGAAGTCTAATTCTTCCAAGGATTCTTTCTTCTGCTGCTGCCTGCCCTAGATTTAGACAAGAACCCCCCCACCCCAAGGTCTTTCCCCTTTCCCTAATAGAAAGCATTCACACTGCGTGACTATTATGTGTCAACCAAGGATGAGCTCTGTTCAGAGAAGACAAGAAATTTAAATCTTTGCAAACGTAAGAAGAGAAAGAAAAGATTTTCCTAGCAGAGGACTGAGAAAGGGGCAGGGATTGACAAATGCAGGATGCTCAGCTCAGCTTGCGATCAGTGCTACAAGAGAGCAAATGGGGTCCCTACAGAATGGTCCTTTTCTTCTAAAATATTCTAGATTAAGTTTGTGTTCCAGTTGGTGAGACTGGAGTTTCTTTATGTGTTTGACTCTCTCCCCCAAACCTGAGCTGGGGCTTGGTTTAAATAAGCTGGAGACATGGTTTAAATACTCCTCCTGATAGGCTTAAATTATTTACACAGCTAACTTCTAAGAGGTGTATTTGAGGGAGCAGACCTCTTCTTGACATGCTTTCTAGAGGTCCTATCTACACCAGAGTCTGAACGATTTGCCTTGGGCACATTTCTCATCAAGCATTAACTTCCACAGAGAAACTTTAAATATGCTAATTAAGTTTCCCTGGTCCTTGGGTTCTGTGAAATACAGAGATCATCTTCTTTTTCCTTTTTCATGTCTGTAGAGTCACAGATACAAAGTATCCTAAGTCCCACAGAGAAAGAAGGGGGACAAGTTCAAGCCATCTTCAAGGTCAAGTTGATTGTTTTTCCAAGTGAGGAGGACAAAGGGAGTTTTATAAATTTTCTAATTAATCCCTTAAATTTATCTTTCATGAGTTTACACTGTTGCTTTTGCTTGCCTTTTCTAGAGAAACCGAATTCTGTCTTCAAAATTGCTCCTCCATAAAAGCAACAACAATGTACTTTCCCCAGTTAGGGTGCCATAAATATGACCACAGTCTTTTAAAAGAATATTGCTTTTGAGAGGAAATGTAGCTTTATGCTAGTCTCCATTTGATTGCCTAGTATATCTTCACTGTAAAGAATAATGTAATTTAGGATTATATTTATATAGACCAGAGTTGCCAGATAGAATACACACTGTTCAGTAAAATGTAAATGTAAGAGAAACAGGTTGATAGTGGAAGTTCCAACTCAACCTGGCGTTCTGTATTTCGTCTGCTACCATTATCAATCCCAACATTGGCATGCTCTCTGCTGGCCTAGATAGACTATTTTTTGGCAGTCTATATCACAAAACTCCAAGACCAAGAGTTTGAGCCATTTTGAAGAGGAAGACATGCTTTCTCTGAAGAGACAGATGAGAAGCTTTTGCTCCATGCCTGCACCGCAGCCTCCCGGATCAGGCAGCTTTCCTGGAAAGAGATTCAGAATCTATTATGAGTGTAATCATCATGAAAAAATTTGATGAGAACACGGCACCACGCTGAATAATAACTTTAAGTAGAAAACCCAACGCGGTGGGATTTTCATCAGGCCTTCGAGTGTCAGGAGAAAAAGAGTTCCACACTCAGCGAATATAGATAGGTCTGTTTGGGGTTGCGTTCAATCCAATTGTGCGTGGGGGCTGAATAATCAGGAGTGACAGCCTAGGCACTTTCTCTTCAAAGTGATTTTACAGAAGGTACCGCTTCCTAAGGAAAGTATGCCCGCATCCCCAGTAATGCTGAAAAGGCACTAATGTATCCATTTATTGGCGCTGGTGTCATGAGCTGGAGTCACAAATCATATTCGGGTTTTAAGAGCCACTCACTGCTGCTTTGGGGGAAAGGGGCTTTCCTAGGATAAATGAAGCTCCTGAAACTTCTAGAACACTTCTGCAGTTCCCTGGGAGAGTCTCTGAGGGTCTTTGCAGAAGAATCTCGCTTCACTTTGCAAAGCCAAAGTAAACACAATGAAAAACAATAGTCTAGTTTTCCTCAATAAGGCATGGGGGTCAAATTTGAATTGGGCTATGTAATTTCAGCTTCCCTTAATAAGGCCTTTGGAAAACGTTGGAGAAGCAAGTGTGTGATTTTGGTCTTGGCTCACAACTTTGAAACTTTTTTCCCTTAATGTCTACCAAGGGTTTTCATAACAGATCTCCTCCCTGAACGACGTGTTCCATGGTTAAGTAATAGGTCCAATGCTGCAGGGTGCCAAATTTTCCAGCGACTTTTACTTTCCAAGGGAGGGTTAAATAGTTCTCTTAATAACTTGAAAGAAAAAAAAAACTCAAGGTTTACCACAGAGTTCTTAGTCACAAGTTAAATGTTTTCAGCAGTTTGATTGTTTTGAGTCTCTTTAGCCCTAGAAGGCTGAAGCGTAAGAGCTGTTCTAAAGCTTCGATACTCTGAAGCTGAGTGAAGACTGCTTGCGTCAAAGCTTATAACCATCCTCTCTGACCGGTGCCATTTGCCAGCTACTACTTAGTTCCGCTTGTCACCTGTCACCTGTCAGTCATCTTGGGAACATCTAAGGAGCTGACTCATGCATCCTCTATGCTCCCACCATACCTATTAACGCTCTCTGTAGAGAGTTAGCTATCGTTCCCCGACAAATATTAACAAATACAGACACATAAATAACATTGTGTGTGCGTGTGTGTGTGTGTATGTCTGTGTAGCTGTAGTTTTCTTTACCATAAAAAGCTATGATTTGAGTAAGCAGATGGCTGTGCCAAATTAATCGCTCCACTGCACAGCTCACTCTTGTCAGAGTGGGTCGGCAATGCTCTCGTGTGCCTTCTGCCTGCCTATTCCCATGGCCTCTTTCGTATTGATAATGAAGCAATGAGCTTTTTCTCATGTTCTTCATCCCATTTCACTACTGCCTGTGCCTTGCATGTGTATATATGTATACGCTTGCCTGAGTGGGGGTGCCCATGTACATGCAGGTCCATGTATGTGCAAATGTGTGCAGAGGTCAGAGGACAACCTCAGGAAGAGTTCCTCAGACACCGTCCACTTTTATTTTGCAGACAGTCTCTCATTGGCATGAAATTCGCCAATAAAGCTAGGCTGGATGGCTAGCAAGTTCCAGGAAAGTGGTATGCCTTCATCTGTCTCCTCAGCAAAGGGATTACAAACATGCGCCAACACAACTGTTTTCTAACATAGATTCTGAGGGGTTGAACTCTTGTGTTTGCAAGGTGAACACTGGAGCACTGTGCTGACCGAGCTATCAGCCAGGCAGCTAGTTGATAAGAGAGTGGGTGAGCTCACGATTCAAGGCTTTGGAGTATGTCCTGTGACCAATCCCAGCTCTCTATCACTGGCTGCAGGGGGCATGTTTCAAGCACACACTGCATGATCCTATGACCACAGAGACCCTCAAAGGACCTTTCTTGACCTTTCTCTCTCTCTCTTCTCTTCCAGGGATCTCAGTAACGAAGAAGACACACACATGTAAGTAATGCATTTTGTTTCTGTCCCAAGTTTTCTGAAGAGTTGGAATTCGCATATGTCTGGCTGCTGTGGCCCTTCGAGCATAAGCCAATGTTTCATGGTCAATAGTGGTCTTATTTTCAACCTGTAGTGGTCGGATTTGGCACATCTCCACCTGTTTGTACTGAATGTGTGTTGATGAATGAGGTCAGGCATAAGCTGGTGAATTCTGGTGTTCCAAACCACGAATCTTTAGAGACACCACGAAACCTAGCCAGGAGGATCAATTACTTATTGCTCACCTCTTATTCTGGATCCTTCTTAGAAGAGTTTCTAGAAAACCCTGATTTCTTTAAGCTTCTCTCTCCTTTGCCTTCCCACTAGCTCACAGGTGAGGTTGTTTTGTTCTTATGTCTGTGGAGCAGAGACACTGAGGGGATAGAGGCGCTGTTGCACAACCATGACACGGTCCGTGGGGGCCCTGGCAACTGGCATTGATAGTGTGGTGTGGAACTGTGTGCTGGGTCTATGCTCTGTATTCATCCCACTTCTCAGAGTCAATCGCCTTCATCCAACTGCCTCACTCAAATCCCACCATAAACTTACCAACTCATGACAGAGTAAGGTGCTGTGATCTGCAGTCTGAGCAGTGATGTTTGACTGAGCCTTGAACTTCAGGATGAAAACATTGTATCGCTGATGCAAGCAGTCAACCTTCACTGTAGTTGACCAGCATATTATTTAGGCTTTGAATGAATTGAGTCTTTAGAGTTCAATGGGTATTTTAGACCACAGAAACGTGCTACCTGTGAGATGTGTTTGGGCATCTTCCTAAGGCCAGCATTGAATCTATTTTTTTGCACGACAGAGAAATGACAAGGATATATCCCCACATTTTTCTTCATTCAACTTTTTACTTTTTTTTTAATTCCACGTGAATCATGGGGGGGAGCAATATCTATGTAACATCAAAATAGTTTCACTTGTGCCTCAGTTGATTCTCAAAATCTGCTCTTGGGTTTGTCTGTCTGTCTTTCTGTATTTGTAGAAAAAAAAGTATAAGGAATTATAATTTTTATTTTTTAAAGTAAAAGAAGTATCTTGTAATGAGAAGCTACCTGACATTTAGGGCCCAGTCTTACAGTTCCTCCATGTGGCTCTCATAGCTCTCCATTGGATGCTTGTTTGAAATACCATGAATGGTCCAGCCCAAGCTAGGTGATGTATGGTCAGGATGGCACCTCCACAGTTGCAGTCACTGTTCCCCCACCTCAACCAGGCTAGTCTGTGACCCTTAGTTTTTGGGGGTTGTTCTGTCGTTGTTCTTGTTGTTCTTGCTGTTGTCGGTGCATAATTGAGCACATGCTGACTGAGAGATTGACAGCGCAGGCCACTGAAGTCCTCTGTATATCCGCAGGGCAGGCATGGTACAGAGAGCTTCCTTGCACAGCCTTGCCCATGAGCTCGTCCCTGGCCTGGAGGGACCCACTCTAGAGGTGGTAAGTAATCCAGTCTTTCTGCTAGCTCCGTCCTGGGCCTCTCCCAAGCAGGGCCTGCTGATTGTGCCTACTGTTTATGGTGGTTTGGGGTGTGGACCTCTGGCCACTTAGCCATATACGGAAAGCTGCAGACAGTTTGCATTGTGGATTGGCTCTTAGATACACAGACCAAAAACCCAGTTCAACTCCATTAGATATGAAGAGCATACCTCAAATGATGACGTCACAGAAGGCAGAGGCCACAGATGTTGGTATTGTGTAGACAGTCCATCAATAAAGACATTCAAGATATTGCCATCACTGAAAATAACTTATGGGCCTATATAGAAATCCATGGAGGGATTTAGGGAACAGCCTAAGAGTGGTGACTAGCAAGGGGAAAATATACTTTAATAACAGACAATTTAATCAGGTAGGCCTTTCTTCAAAATCTTAGAGAATTTCATCTCCATCAACCTTAAAAGTGGCAGCCAGAATAGTAGTTTCTTTCTAACCTTGAGAGTCAGTCTGGGGTGTCCAACCTTCTGACCCCTCTACACGACATTGCCATCCACCACATTCACACTTGAAAACCTCACAGTTCAATTGAGTTATTATCAAACTGTTTTAAGGAAGTTTGTGTTTTTGTATTGAGCCTCATTTTATAGCTACCCTGGGCTTCATGAGGCCTGAGGGTTGCAGGTCGGACACCCTGGAAGACTTACTAAGCATGAAGTACCTGTAGAAAAATTCAAGGCTCCTAAGTGACCTTGACTGAAAGATTTAGGTCAGATGATGTCAGGATGTTTGGGGAAGGTTAAGATGATATTTAAATTTTCTGAGTGGGGGAGATACCCCAAAATAAAATATCCCCATGGCAAGTTGGAAAGAATAGGACTCAGGCAGTAGACACAGGACTGTGAGTGTCAGGAGAGATTTCACTCTTCGAAGTGCTTGAGTGTGGAAGTCCTCTGTGCCATTGGAACACAGATTGCTTTTGTCATCCAGCTTGACAGGCAGCCCTTCATGTTTCTGGTCTTAGCATCTCCACAGGGCCCACAGCAGGAAAAGAAAACCAATCAGTTCTTTCTTTAATACTCATCACCCAAATGATTTCTTCCTTAGACTCTGTCAGGATTTTCCTTGAAAAAGGAATCGTCCTAACATGCTTTGCGGTTTTCTCTCTCTCTTCTTTTTTTTAAGTTGTTAAATTTCAGCTCCTCTTAACTCCTCTTGACATCTGTTCTTCAAGAAGTTTCACTACCAGTGAAGTATATGAAGTCATTTCTGTACTGGTGCAAATTTTTCATTTTTAGCCAGGGTTCTGGAAACCTTGGTCAAGCCTTGACTATATAATAGTTGACAACTCAAGTCACCCTGAATTAGTGATTTCAATCTGGGCTTTCTAACTGCCCTCTAAAAGAGATTGTTCAACTTACAAATTAATATGTGTGGTTGCCAAGTGTATTATCAGAGCAGTGTGTCAGGTCACATGTGTACCACTCCAAGGTGGAAGAACTATAAAGTGAACCTGAATCATTGTGACACTCAGACAGGTGTTAGCATGTGCTCTACACACACACACACACACACACACACACACACACACACACACACACACCCCACAGTTTGGGGCAAATCAAGCCATAAATTTCATGAAAGGACATGAGAGTACTAGCCTCCAGGAAGTCCCTTAGAGACTTGGGTTCTCCCATACACTGAAGGATGCCTAAATGTTGGGCTGGTTGACTCAGGGAAAAGTGCAAGTTTGGGGATTTCTCATGCTAAGTCGTCATGCCCAAATTGGTTAAGAAATTCTTGCCTCTGTAATGGTTTGCAATTGTTGATAGGAAATGCTGTCATTAGTTTTTAGAATGGGAACATGGAAAAGCATCTATACTTGTGGGATAGGGACATTAGATCAATTTCACACTGTGGTGCGGAATTTCAATTTCATTTTCATGGTGATTACACAGCACATAGATCTGGCTGGACGCTTGAAAGAATGCTTGTGCTTTGTTTGTTTTGAAGGAGTGTTCCGGGTTCTTTTCCTGATGAAATAATACTGAGTAGATAATATCTTTCTTCTTCTTCTTCTTCTTCTTCTTCTTCTTCTTCTTCTTCTTCTTCTTCTTCTTCTTCTTCTTCTTCTTCTTCTTCTTCTTCTTCTTCTCCTCCTCCTCCTCCTCCTCCTCCTCCTCCTCCTCCTTCTTCTTCTTGAAATCAACTGCAATTTTAGGTTTTTAATTGTCAAGGACAACCGGTCTTTCATTTCTGACTTCTTAATCTAATTCTGCTTAGACAATTCTGTCTTAACTGAAATGTTGCACAATGACAAATACGGAGCTAAAAACCCTACAATGGGAAGGGAAGTTAGAGGGATGGCTCAGTGGTCAAGGGCTGCGCTGCTCTTCCAGATCACCCAAGTCTGGTTCCAAGCATCCACCTTTAACTCCAGCTCCAGGAGATCCAACACCCTCTTAGAGACTTCATAGATACCTGCATTTGCAAGACAGATATATACACAGAGAGAAACTACCCATACACATAAATGGAAATTTAAAAGGAAAAGAAACCATGCAATAGACCATTCAGTTGTCCAGTTGCTGTGAAGATTAACATCACAGAACTGTCACCAAACGGACACCAAAAAGCTACCACAAGGCAGGACCAGAGGGTATCTAGAAGGCCCTGAGATTGCACCGATGATACCCGAACACTGCCATTTCTTCCTACTGTCATCTTTAGTTGTATTTCTTATTCTTCCTGCCTAAGCCTGTCCTGCCTCTTTCATTTACACACAGAAAGTACAAATGTCCAGAAAGTACAGGTGACTCAATGGTGAGCAGTCAAAAAAGTGTGGCTTTTTAATCTCATGTTGTTTTGTCAATTTTTCACATAACCTTCCCGTCCCAATGCCAACAGAAAGATTGTATCCAAATAGTTCAAAATATTTTAGTATTAATACAAATTGCTACTAGCAGATGAGTTAGTACATCCTTTTATGTTAGGTTGTAACAGGCTAACACCTAAAGTAAATTATTAAAGCACTGTATTATTTATAAATAGATTCTGATTCTCAGCAGTCAAAATATTTTAACATAAATCTGAATATTCCTTTTAGGTGCTATCTCTTATGTCCCTTTAAAAAGTGTTTATTGCAATCATTTAAAATAGAATAAATTAATGTATTCACCTTTTTAAATGTATCTATATTTTATTATTTTATGTGTTTGAGTGTTTTGCCTGCATATACATATACATACACATACACACACACTCGTGTGCCTCATGCACATGATGGTCAGAAGATGGCTTTGGGTCCCCCAGAACTAGAGTTGTAAGCTGCCAAGTGGGTGCTGGGAATCCACTACTGGGTGCCCTGGGTCCTCTGCAAGAGCAGCAAATGCTCCTAATCACTGACCCAACTCTCCAGCCCTGTGTTCACTTCTTATCCCCCCCCCAGAGATGTGGCTTTGAATTTGACTTAAAGAAAATGAGTTCTAAGGCTTCAATCTTCCCTCCTTGGGTCTTTGTGAATCCCACAAAATAAACCCAACAATTTGTCATGATTGTTACAATCTACTCAGAAGAACCAAGAACCAGAAGAAGCCTATTTTCTAATTTGCTTTCCTTTCCTGGAAGCCACTCTTTGTAGATTCTCAGCAACCTCAAACTTGAGGCTCACTCACAGTCCAGTAAAATGCAGGCACCATTCTTGGCAAGACTACTGGAGGGTGCTTTGGTGATAGAGTTAAGGCTACCTTGTCATGACTTGCAGCAATTCTAATCTCAATTGCTGACAAGGTGTTTCATTAGGACATTAAGACAGACGTGAGCCTTCTTTTAGTGGGCCTCTCTTCTCATCACTTGGCTCACTGACAAATAACCCAGAAAAAAACCCTTAAGTTCATGCTCATAAAGTAACTGGAAGGTTCATTGCTAGAGCTATTAGCCATCCCATATATAAAATTTGATGACCATGGGACATGACCAAAATGCAAATGCCCATGCCTCACAGGGCTATCTGCTCTGTGCTGGCAGGTCCTTACCCTCAAAGACTCCGTAGAATAAGAGACAGGGCTGGGGTAAGACATGGACAGCAGGGGCATAGTCACAGGAAACAACCCAAGGTGCAAATATCAGGACACCCATTCCAGAAGATTCCACTCATAACCAGAAAGCAAATTTAGCTCGAGCGTAGGAGAAAAGAAAAGAATTAGAGGGCTTCTATACAGGATTTGGATGCTGTGATCCAAACATCTAGGAGCAATCAAGTAACTTCAATTATTTCACCTGCGACCCTAGAAACTGTCTATTGTTTATCTCCCTTTGTTCTCAGTCTGAACAATACCCACCTACTCCCTTCAAGAGTGACTAGATGGAAGAGGCCAAGTGTCTGGCATAGAGTCTGGAAATGACTTCATCGTTTAGAGGCAGCCTGTGTGGCTACAGCTCCACCCTCCAAAGTTGTTCTGTGGCCCATCATATTAAAAATAAGTGGACTATACTTGGCCCTGAGGGTTTGCCCAAAGCAGACAGTTTTCATAGTCTTAAAACCCAACTTCAGGGCGAGGACCTGCGAAGGCCACAGAAAAGCTGAAAGTTGAGCATTTCCACTGGCTGTCAAATGCTCTACGCAGAGCTCTACCTGCCAAGCATTTCCACCTAGACCTCCTGATGCTGGCTTTTCTAAGTTAGTAGACTCCAGAGTCATGACCACTTTAGAAGGAAAGTCTTTTGTCTGCCTTTCTATCCAAGTTTGCTTTCTATCGCTTTGATAAAACACCATGACCCAAACAACTTAGGGAAGAAAGGGTGTTATTTGCTCACACATCCCAATCACAGTCCATCATGAAGGAAGTCAGGGAGGGATCCTGAGGCAGGAATCTGGAGGCAGGAATTGAAGCAGAAGCCATGGAGAAAGGCTGCTTACTGGCTTGCTCCCCATGACTTGCTTAGTTTGCTTTTTTGTATACCCTAGGACCACCTGCCCCAGAGTGGCATGGTCCATAGTGGGTTGGTCCCTCCCACATCCATCACTAATCAACAATATGTCCCACAAACTTACCTATAAGCCAACCCATTGGGGACATTTTCCCAATTAAAGTCCCCCTTTCCTAGATGACCCTAGTTTGTCTCAAATTGACAAAACCAGGACATTGTCTTATATACAGCATAGTTTGCAAGGGTGTGTTGAAGTAGTAATTGACTCTTTAAAATTCTTTCGGAAAACAAAATGATCTGACCTGCAAGATACTGGTGTGTGATTGATGATTATTGCATGTTTAAGAAACTCTTCCTCATGATTGGGCTGAATTTTAAGAGCAAGCTGGGAACTGTGTTGGAAGCTCTGTGGGTAAAACACTTGCCATGAAAGCATGAGAACCTCAGTGCAGATTCCCAGCACCCATGTGTTCAAAAGAAAAACAAACAAAAAATAGGGATGGCCATGCACACCTATAATCCTGGCGGAGGCGAGACAGAGGCAGGAGGATGTCTGGGGGTTCCTGGCCAGCCAGTCTAATTGGTGATCTCCTGGCTCAAAGAGAAACCCTGTCTCAAAAAGTAAGATGGGAAGAGGCCAAGGATGATAGATAGCTGGTGTTGACCTGTGGTCTCCTCACATGCGAGCACACACATACCCACACAAATACACACACCAGATGTATGAATGAGAGAGAAAATGGGGCAGGAGAGAGAGTGAGAGCGGAAGCGCCTGCAGTTGTAGCCGCATCGGTGTTCCCAGACTGCACGCTGTGTTTAACGCTGCCTGTCTTTATCTCCTTTCATCTTCTCATGAGCTCCATTGACTTTCGCCCTTGCAACAAGTTTTAGATAAGAACATGGATCCAAAAAATGAATTGCTTAGCTTAAAGGAGTCAAAAAGCTTGTTTACTCACCCAGCTGGTCATGGGCAGAGCCCAGACTCGGAACCAGATGAGGCTGCCTGTTTCTGCGTATGGGAGAGCCACACTGGCATCTCTAGTATGGGCAGTGGCTCATCCTTTGAGCCATGTGGTGAGAGGCCTTTTACAGAGCCCTTCACAAATTCTCATGTGTCTCATCATGGCCATGGCTTTGTGATGTAGGCCATTCCTGCTTCTAAGATGGAAACTAAGACACATACACTAGCACGCCCCCAAGGGCACAGGATTTAAAGGCTTCTAAACCCAACCATCTTCTTTAGAGTAGTTCTCCCACTCTACAGCAGAAAAGAAAACTAAGCACAACATAGTTAGTGCTATAACTGTCTGAGGTTTTTTTCTTAATTATTTTTATTTTAGTTTTTCACTGTTATTATGTGTGTACACACACATAATGTCTATGTACAGGCATGTGTGCCATGGTATACATGTAGACATTGGAGGATAACTTTGTACAATCATTTCTCTCCATCTGCCTTTGAAGACCCAGGACTTGAACTCAAGTTGTTAGGCTTGTGCAGCAATCCCCTTCACCCACTGAGCTATCTTGTAAGCCCCTGATGTTGGTTTCATTGTTGTTGCTAACTTGGTTTTTTTAATGATGTAACTGTTTTATGTATATATAGGCTTTTCCACTTGAAGGGCCAACTTATTTCAAGACAGGAGGATGTTATTCCTGCTGTATGGGAACAAGATGGTCTGCTGGCAACTATCCAGCCATCCCACATTATAAAAAGATCATGTTTAATCTGTTTAACCTCCTAACCTGATCCTTCAAAGATGCTGAACAGTCAATATCACTGTTCATACAACTCATCTGATCCCACGACAGGCACAGCTCTTCGGAGGCTCCTATGCTTCAAGTCGAACTAAAGCCCCAGCCACTTAGCCATGTGCACGGCTGACGGCACGAACTGATCTTTCGCTGAAGCAAAGCCTTTCATTGTTGTCAGTGCCGTGCATAGTACGCATTCTTTTTTGGCTCAACCTGATTGTTGATGCTTAACATCTGATGACCATACAGACAGTGTGATTCAGCACACACTGTGGTTTCCTTGAAGCCTAACCCAACCAAGCAAACAAGTTTGCAAGGCAGAATACTTGGGGAGTGGAAGGTATCTGAGAGATAAGCCCGCTACAGGGCTGGGGAGATGGCTCGCTGATTAAGAGCACTTGCTGCTCTCGCAGAGGATTGGAGTTGGGTTCCCCAAACCCATATTGGGCAACTCATATCTGTCTGTAACTCTAGCTCCAAATGATCAGATAGTCCTCCCGGCCTCTGTGGACATCAGAGCACACACACACACACACACACACACACACACACACACACGAGATTAAAAGTAGAGTAAATCTTTTTTAAATGATAGTAATTAGGTTTTGCTGATGCTTAATCCTACCTGAATTTAGGATTTGATCTTGATTGTAATATCTGCAGGCAAGGGATGAAAATGCAAAAGAAGTAGAGATTCAAATGTGTTTGAAATGTGAAGAACACCATCACTCTATACTAACTTAAGCAATAACACCAAAACTTTACACTAATTTTTGAGTAAAATTGCCACCCATCTGCACTTTGTTGCAACTATGATTTTTATTTCCAAGCTAATTCTCCTCTTGCCTTTGATGGCTCAAGGTACCTCCTAATGGAATGTTCTCTCCTTGTTCCACTTCCATCTCTGGGCAAATATTTCTCCTATATAGCAAAAATGGATACTTTCATCTTTTATTGTGTTGACCACCTAAGCATTAATTCTAGCTTTTAATGTCTTAGTCAACAGCCAAGTGTAATTATTAAAAAGAAAGTTGAGCCAGGCATGGTGACACATACCTGTGCTCCAAGAACTTAGACGGCTGAGGAGAAGGAGAGAGATTATTAACAGTTTGAAGCAAGCCTGGATGAGAGTTCCAGGCCAGGCTACGGTGCCTAGCGAAACCCTGTCTCAAATAAACAAACAAACAAACAACTGGTAAATAAATAAATAAATTGTTGACAAGAAAGGGCTTAAATGTGATAGATTGTGATTTAGACTCAGTAAAGGGAGCTAATAAAGACACCTGGCATTTGCAGTTTTCACTTTGGGGGTAAAAAGATTTTATGACAGAAAATCCTGAACTTTAATACCAGGACCTAGGGAAGGCAGACAGGCTGCACAGCAGATAGGAGCCGAAGCCTGTAAGAAGGCAGGGAGAGGTTTACTAGCAGAGGCGCTCATAACTCCTAATCGCTGCTACACTGCATGAGGCCCCGTGTAGCAAGTTCACCAAGGTCCTCTCCATCTCTCATCACTTACTCTACACCTCCTTTGGAAGATTGTATGTGTGTGTGCATGTGGATATCAGTGGGTAATCTTGGTCCTTGCTCCTTAAGCACCACTCACCTTGATTTTTGAGACTCTCCCATTAGCCTAGAACTTGCCAAGTAGGCACAGCTGACATGCCAGTGAGCTCCCGGGATTTATTTGTCGGTCTCTGCCTCCCCAGTACTGGGAGCATATGCCACCAAGCCTGACTTTTTTATGAGACTTCTGAGGATTGAGCTCGGGTCCTCATGTTTGCAAGGCCAGTTCTATTTTTTTGTTTGTTTGTTTGTTTTTCAAGACAGGGTTTCTCTGTGGCTTTGGAGCCTGTCCTGGAACTAGCTCTTGTAGACCAGGCTGGGCTCAAACTCACAGAGATCTGCCTGCCTCTGCCTCCCGAGTGCTGGGATTAAAGGCATGCACCACCACCGCCTGGCACAAGGCCAGTTCTTTATTGACTGACTAACTATCTCCCTAGTACCCCTTGCCTCCCCTCTGATTTGAGGGATTCTTTATACCAAAAGTGTTGCAAGCAAATGCAGGGCTGGGTTTTTGTTTACCTACTGTGTTTTAACACCTGTGAGCCAAGCCCACAGGTGGTGACTCACGCACTGTCTAAAACCATGGCCATAGGCATGATCACTAGGTCAGTCAAAGGCTCTGCAGACAAAGATGTGGACCCATGTGACCAGAGTCAACTGTTACCAAGGAAAAGATGGACAATGGGAAGACGTGGAGGTTTCCTTTCTCTCATGACCAATAAAGAGCTACAGAATTCACGGGGAAATGCTGTGACCTGGAAACATTGTCTTCCCACCTTGTCACTTAGCATCATCTGAATCAGATGTTTCCTGCCTCGGCCCCGTCTCTGAACCGAGGTGGAACCCTGGTCCTTAGCTAGAAGCTTCTCTTCTGCCTGTGCTTGTGATGAGCTTTATGGAGAGAAAGCTTACTGGGCAGGCAAGATTTCAACCAAAACAGACGGGGCTATTCTGACAGGACAGAAAGAGCTGTTCCCTTTCGCTCTGTCTCCCCAGCTATAAGATCTAATTGTAAGGCCAGTTCTCGCCAGGTCATTAAAATCAGAGGCATGGAATGAGCCCTGAAGCTTAAAAAATACATATGCACTTTGAATTCCTTGGCTAATGGTTCTCCTTGCTTGCTTTCATCCCAGGGCTAATTGGCCGGGGCTCCTGTGATACACTGGGAACCTGTGTCTCTCCAGCCCTTTTAACTCAGCTACAAATAGCTTGATAAAAATTTGAACCCCAAATTCCACATCTTGCTCACATCTTAGGTAGATGAAGGAAAATGCGCCTGGTTAGCCCTTTTCATCACGAAGAATCTTTCCCTCAAAAACTGGAAAAAAATGGGGGGAACTACAGTCTTTTCTCACATCAGGTATTTCTTCCTTTGCTCTTCAGGAATAGGAAGGTCCTGGCAAGGTATGTCTACCACCTGTCCTTCTGTTGGGCATCACCAAGTATAATGAGTTAATTTATCTGTCTCCCTTACATTGTGTCTTTTTGTGTTGACAAAACTGAAAATCCAGTTCCCCTCCCCACCCAGTTGGGGCATTGTCATAACTGATTGTCACCAGTCCATGCTGTGCCTAGATGGGATCACACCAGCGCCCCTAGAGATGAGGCGAAAACTGAACTCCGTCCCCCGAGGCCAACGAAATAGCTGTTTGGTCCCTCGTGTGAAACTTCCTAATAACTTAAGTGGGCAGCCTGTGGGTCCCTGGAGGGCTTCTCCACAAGAGCGTTCCCTCTCTTTGTTAAGATTGCTTATTAAAAATGACTTTATAATGAAGCTGCCTCAAATAGCAGTTCTTTTCCTGGTTGTCCTTGAAGCGGCAGCAAAGAACCTCGAGACAACTGTCTAGGGTTTTCCTCCTTGTTAAAACTTCTCTGTTACCACGGGTGCTCTTGATTTTTAAGAAGACAAAGTCTTACTGACATGAGTCCCTATCCACTTGATTATGTCCCTTAACACCCATGCAAGGCATTATTGGTACCTTAGCTTGTCGGGCAGGCAACGGGAATCGAGTTGATCTCTGTCGATTGAGGACATGTTAGTCTGCAGTGGAAACCAGACTGTCAGGAGTCCCCAGGAGAGCAGAGCGGCTAAGAGATGCTACTGTCAATCCAGCCCCAGCTCAACCAACTCAGTGGTTTCTGGTGATCTTGTCTCTTTGGCCTCTGATTTCTCCTATTAACTAGTCACCTTCCTGCCATAAGGGATGATCATAAAGAAGACTCAAATAATAATAAAGGCGAGGTGGGGCTGTTGCAGGTTTATAATCCCAGCTCTGGGGAGAAGGAAACAGGGACCCCTGGGACTCACTAGCTAGCCAGCCTGTCCTACTCGATGGGTTTCAAGTAATACCTAAACAATGAACAATGTCTAAGATTGACTCTGGCCTCTACACACACACCATCAGACCCAGGAATATGTGCACATACATACATACATAAGCATACATATAAAAATTGTATCCTATTCTGTGTTAGTTACACTGTATATATTCATAACTTCTTTGTACATGTGGCATTTAGGAGATAAACAGAGTTTGGGGTGTTTATATTGTCTAGCAACCTGTCTTTTGTCTGTACTCTGATTTATTTAACATAAAGAATGATAAAGCAGTTCTCTGCCGGGTTCACCACTGGGCACACCTGACTCTGACATGGCATCCCAGTGGCCAGGCATTCTCAACGAGTGGCATAGGAGAGAAAGAGCCATATAAAGTTGTTAGTGACAGACTCCATCTGAAACATTGTCCTCACAGTAGGCTTGTCAGACAGGAAATCTATAGGGTATTGAGATGTGGCTCGCGTTGTGCACGCTGGAGAGCATCAGGTGTAACTGCAGTATGCACGCTGGAGAGTACCAGGTGTGACTGTGGTGTGCATGCTGGAGAGCACCAGGTGTGACTGTGGTGTGCATGCTGGAGAGAACCAGGTGTGACTCTTCAGTGTGCATGCTGGAGAGCACCAGGTGTGGCTGTGGTGTGCATGCTGGAGAGCACCAAGTGTGACTGCAGTGTGCACACTAGAGAGCACCAGGTGTGACCTTGATGTGCATGCTGGAGAGCACCAGGTGTGACTATGGTGTGCACACTGGAGAGTACCGGGCATGACTATGGCATGAGCCATGCACACTGAAGAGCATCAAATATGGCTCACAGTGTGCATGCTGGTAAACACCAAAGCGAGAGGCACTCATATGCATATTCCAACTACAGAGATCAGTGTCTGGTAATGCTCAAAATGGCTGCATACGAAGAATGTGCCTCAAATAACTGCTTTAGTGTAGTAAATAGTTTACTCTCTAAGAACACCAGAATGCCATATTAGGAATCTCAGATACACACAATACAATCAATTTTACAAGAAGAAAGAAACACAAATTGACTTAATTCTCTTCTCTGAGACCAAATACTTTTAAAACACCCTTACATTTAGCAATTGCTGCTTCTGTCTCCCTAGTAAAGATAAACAAGAAAGAAGGGGGAAAATTGCTCTGCCTAGGCCTGCTGGCACACTCCTTTCATCCTACACTTGAGAGGCAGAGACTGGGGCATCTACAAATTCAAGGCCAACATGGTCTAAATAATGAGCTCCAGACCAGCCAAGACTATAAAATGATACCATGTCACAAAACAAGCACAAAGGTATGCAACAATGTCTCTAGTACCCTGTGTCATACTCATGTGGATATATACAAGAAAGGGAGGGAGGGAGGAGAGAGGGAAGGAGGGAAGAAAGAAGGATGGGAGGGAACAAAGGATGATTAGAATATATATGTAGATTTTTAAGTATGTTTGTGTTTGTATATCTACACACTTATGTATGTATGGCCGGACCCTCTCCCCACACATTTAGAACAAATAGTAATAGCCTTGTCACATATGAAAAATAATGTGTCTATTACTTGAAATGGTGTTATCAGATTTACATCTTCTTACTTTGGCAATGAATGCTACCCCTAAAGACTCCATAAGCCTCAGTCTTAGCGTTCATTGCTTCCAAGTGTTCCGTCTCACCAGTATCTGTCTCACCATAGTGAAGTCACTGTCCCATCCTGAGATTCCAAAGCATCTAAAAATCCTTCTAAAGAGGACTGCACTATTACTGTTATTATCTTCCAGGAGGGGAGTGACCTCGTAAACACCGAAACACGTTTGTTTTCATAACTGGTGAGAGGTTTCTAGTAGCAAAATGATCAGATTTGCAAGAGAAAGCAACGTTCTCAGCTCCCATCAGTGTATAACTGTGAAGGAGGAAGCTTCCTGTTAAGAGAGTTGGCTGACCTTTCCAAGAATCGGAGGTAGAGTATTCTGCCAAGGGAAACTGTCTATCTTTGTCTGGTCTGTAGAGGAAAAAGTGATCCAAAAATGTGAAGCCATTTCTGAAGTAGATGTTTTGATAACCCCCCAGATTACTTAATTGAATTTCAGGGTAAATTCTAGAAAGAATTTTCCTGTTCAAGGTCAGAACATGTAGCTAGGATCCTTATGTCTGTCTGGTGTGGCTTATATGCTTATATGCATACTGTCTTGATTTAAGAGACACTGATGTTTTTAAAGCTGTTGTTAAGGCTGGAGAAATGGCTTAGTGGGGGAGACCATGGCTCCTGGGTGCAAGCAAAAGGATCTGAGTTCAGATCCCAGCACCCAAGTAAACAATCCAGGCCTGGCTATGTGTATAATCCCAGTGCTATGGGTGGGGGTGGGGAAGACAGGAGGATCACTGGGGCTTAAGTGATAGAGCAGGACAATTGATCTCTACCTCTGGACCCTGCACATGTACCCACACACAGCATGTACACCTCCCACACATGCATTACACACATGTTCAAATGTACACACACACCAAACAGAAGAAAACAAAACCTCGTGAGTGGCCTTAAACAACCACAGTTCCTGTGGATTCTTCCTTGGAATTCTTTTTAAAATATTCGTTAAGCACTGTGTGTTAGCTTCCCTACCTACTTCTGTTTATAACTTTTTCTTGAACCAAGAAAATATGAGGAACCAAATTATCCCCTCCAGGATCAATTCCTTGAGTGGAATCTTGCTTATAAGTGAGAGAATGAGACATGACCCAATAAAAGAATCTATTTTAATTTTAATTTATTTCCTGGTGGCCTTTATGCCTCCTTAGGCAATGACCTAACCAATTCTTTCTTAACACTGATTTTTTTTTTCTTTCCAAGGTCAAAAAGCACTTTGCAGTTACTGTAAGAGGAACTAAATGGGTTTTTTGCCTGTCACATAAAATCGGTTTCTTCATAGAAGATGTAAATTCTGGTTTTCTCAGCTTTTTAGTAACTCCTCTCTCATTAGAAATCTATTCACAGCAAAAATGAACAGGATGAATCAAGTTGATCTCTGGGGCTTCCAACGTTGAATTTGGGGTAGTCATTGTCTGTGGTACCCTCTGCTTGCTGAGATGGAGTGTAACTTACAGTGAGAGGAATGGTTTCTGGGCTATTCCCACTGTCTGCTACAATTTCACAGGGCAGCATGCAAGCAAGGTAAAGACTGTTCTAGAAGGCAGCCCAACCTAGAGATCTCAATGCTAGATAGGAATCGCTTGTCCTCAAATCACACTCTCGTGAGTGCACACAGGCGTGCAGGTACACAGGCGTGCATGCACACAGACACACACACACAAAATACCACCACCACCCCCCTTCAAGGCACTGCCCACCCCCAAAGTCAACTCCTGATGGGTTCACAATAAAAGCATTTGCTGTGGCCTGATTGCCCGAGTTAGTTACCTAATCCTGCCTATTACTGGGGTGATTTGAAAGACGGGAAGATGTTCTCGTTTTCATTATGGGAGTCACTTGGGGACAGTATCACTTAGAAGAATATGTTTTTATTGCCCTAAATTACTTTACCTGAGAGTCTGTTGATGTGTTTCTCTTAGGTTAGATTTCTCATGAACAAAATGGCTCATGTGGGTCCCATTTTCACTGTGTCTCCCAGGGCTTAAACTACTCTAGTGGTCAGTGACTTGGCAGTCATTCTATCCCAGAGTCACAGTTACAAGAGAAAGTTCTAGAAAGGAGTTAGCCTGCAATGAAACACAAATAGAGCCAGCGGAGTTTTGCGTTGTGTATGATAGCCATACGTGGAACCCACAGTAGAGTTCCAGGCTTGGAAAACGTCAACCCCGCTGATACCAAAGTTGAGCTGGGTCTTCTTCAGCCTGAACCAAGGAGGTTCTATCACAATCAAATTTAAATGGCATCACAATTCCTAGCATCTTTAAATAGATAGGTGTGTCCTGCATCGAATTCCCTGGAGAAGAGATGCTGAAACTCTGGAATTGGAGGGTGTACTCTTAAGAACAATGCCTGCGAGGAGTGGAAGAAACGGGATGGGAGGACCCAACTGCCATGCTGTGACAACCTAGATTCAGGAGGTACCAAGGAAGATCAGATGGAGTTCCAGATGGGTGCAAGATGGATGCAGCCCTCACTGTGCAACAGCCATGCGCAGAGCCAGCTGTACACAGGGAGGCACCAAACCTTGGGCAGGGAAGGCAACTCTCCTTAGCTAAGGATAAAGCCCCAGGGATAACTCAGTCATGCACTTTAGCAATGAAGCTTCTGGTTGCTGGGAGAATGAGGACTTGGATGGCATACCATGTACTCACTATAGAGGACAAAAATGGCCCTGAAAACCCTATTTCCTTTAGTTAAGATGACACACATTTCATTGCTTAGCTAAGGCTTACGTGAATGCAGCATATGCATAGCCTCAGAATAACAGCGTAACCAAGTCAAAAACTGCTGAATTCAAAAGGATTTTTTTTCTGTTGAATAAGTGGTTTTCATTAGGATCTCTGGTGCTGGATGTATGCATTATAAATCATATATGTACAAGCCCATAAAATTTTTTTTCTCTACCCACGGACATTCCAGCATGTTAACACATTTTTCTCAATTATAAAAAATAAATAACACATGTCCAACGACGGTGGCTCGTGTAAAATGGATTCACACAGGAACAAAGAATGACTATAAAGAACTAGCCACACACACTGCAAGTTCTGTCTGTCTGTCTGTCTGTCTGTCCACTGCTGTCCTGTGACTCAGATAAACCACCGGAAGCATTCTTTACAGATCCCATGTGTGGACACAGCTTCTCTGTTTAGCAGTTGGGGAAGGTCCTTGGTTAAGCAGCGCCTTATAACTAAAGGCAGAACCAAGTATGAAAGCAGCTGTGACTGTCAGATGGGAGCCATTGAGGGTCCTGTCCCTCGCTTGTCCTACTGAGCAAGCCTCTCAGCCATAGTTGATGGCAAAGTCATGATGAGTCTTAGTTTTGTTTGGCCAAATTCTGATATAGCCTGTAGTTTAGTGACATTTGACTTCTGAGCATGGGGACCCCACAACAAGAAAATAACCCTACGCTATCTTCATGAAGTATTATCTAATGGAGCGTTTCTTTTTCCATACGATTCAAAGACATTTGCCCAACATCCCTTTTATGACTTTAAAATTGTATTTATTATACTGTGAGTGGCAGGGATAGCTTTCAGGAGTCAGTCCTCTCTTTCCATGGTGGGCTTGGGGAATCAGACACCGATCCTTGGCCTTCTGTAGCAAGCATTTTCTTTTTTTTTTTCTTTTTTCTTTTTTTTTTTACCTGCCGAGCCATCTCACTAGCCCCACAAATACAACATTATAAAGCCGGAGCTTGTTTGTTTATTTTTCAAGGTATCCCTGAGATTTCCATAGTCCAAAATATGCCTATTTCCCCAGGGACCAGAAGCCCCAGGTGCCGTCCAGGTCAGGGACAAAGGCTTCCAGTTTCACGGGTGCTGAAATTTCAATGTCTGAACCTCTAGGGTTCAGATGGAATCGGGGCTGATCTAAATGGGATGAAACCTCTGTGAGTTTCTAGTGTTGCGTTTCCATGCCTCGGGCCCTGCAAAGAGAGACATTCTCAGGGTGATAGCAGCGTCCATTCAGGTGGTCCATTCCTTTATTCAAAGAGAATTCATGGACTGTGGAATACTTTGCCTGGGCTGAAAGCAACATAGTTTCAACAGCTGCTCCCTGGGAAAAATCCCCTGGCCATTCTTTTTGGAGCTCCCTGTGTCTGAGGCCCTGGGAAAGGGATTCCCAAGCTGTTCTGGATGGTACTGGCAGCTGGATCAGTCCACCCTGGGTATTACCATCACAAGGGCCCCAGAACACAGCAGCTTTTCAAGGGGGGCAAATCCCTGAGTCTTACTCAGGGAAGAGGAATCCCACAGAGCCCATATCAAGCGAACCATCTAATCAACCCTCACGGAGAATGCTCAACCCCACCCATCTGATCGCATATTGCAGGCGTTGTGCAAGGGAGCCTCTGCTTAACCACTCGTGCTGAGAGTGCAGTTTACGGGAATGCTTTTATACATGCATATGAGGGGAGCTAATGAGCCGAAATACAAAGCAGTTGCGATTTTTCAATGAACAGGAAGAATTGGCTCCTTAACTTTTGGGGAAGAGTGGGCAGCTTGGGAAAAAAAAAATACAAACTTCCTTTTTTGTGTGTGTATGCCAGGCTTTCTGCGAGTGATTCACATGCCTGTCGATTACACGCCCTTATGGATTCCAGCCACTAGGCAGGTGTCCAAGAAAACACAAGTCTGAAAATGCTTCTGTTTTCATGAAATGTGTGACTTTGAAAAGCCTCCCATTCTTCCCAAGGAGTGGGACAGGACCTCTGTCCCTGTCCTTGGAGCCAGGAGCCAACTCTGACATCCTGAGATCTTGATCCCAAGTGCCCAGGAGCAAAGCTTGGATTTGAATAGTATTTTACTTACTTGTTTGTTTGTTTGTGTGTTTCCTCCTGCTGTGTGTTACAAAACATAGCCTGATGTTATAAAACAGGATTTCAGGAAATAAATCACAGTGCTTGCCTGATCTATTACCGAAGAGTCTTGGTGGAGCAGCGTGGGAGCGTAGGACTTACTCGCCACAGAACGTCGAAGTCCAAGACAGTGTAGAACTTCTAGCTGATGTCTACACTGAAAACTTAGACTGTGCTGCAGCCCCTTGTTGCTCTTCTATCTATATCTGTCTGTCTTTCTATCTGTCTGTCTGTCTGTCCACCCGTCCGTCTGTCCGTCCGTCTGAGTCCAGGTAAAGCTACAACTCGAAATGTTGGCTGCTGTCCTTGAGCTGATCGATCCTCTAGAAAGGACAGCTTTTATCCCTGGTAAAGTCAAGGCTGTTAAGAGTTTGTCGGATTTTTCCATAAGACAATGCTAAGTTGAACAAGTCTTGTTAGGGTGCTTGGCTAAGAATCACTGGCACATTTGGGAAACAGTAACAAGTGCTGCTCGATAGTTCTTCCGGTTCTGTGTCTTTCACTACATCCATATTCGATTTATAGAGAAAAAGAACTCAGATCATCGAATGTTTAGTGTTAACAAAGCTGACCTCATCTGGACCTAAGTAATATTAGCATCTGGAAGAAATAGTTAAAAGACGGTGAGAACTGGGTACCATCCCTCTTACCCCTGCCTTGCTTAGATCCTGATTTAAGCCAATAACTGAAAGGGGGAAATAAAATTAGACAAAGGATGGAATCTGATTGCAGGCTGGTGTTATACTTGATAGTAATAATTACTACTTAACAGTGATAGGTTTGTAATGGCAGCCATGTGGTTGTTCTCAAAAGCAATTTATTAATTAGAGTTAAAGACTCCAGGAATGGGGTGAAATAGCACAGACTGGGAAGTTGACTCTAGACTCCTCCAGAATACAGAGTGTGTTAGGCGGAAACTCATGATTCCCCTGCCTCAGTCTCCCAAGTGTTGGGATTACATGCATGTACGCCCAGTTAAAAATTCCTTTTTTATAATAGGGTTTCCTGACCTTCGTTTCTAGTAGCAGAAGGGTGTAAGACCTCATGTAGTCTTGTTTTAGACTCTTTTAAACATGTTTTCACTCACCCATGTGTGTGTGTGTGAATTTGGGCAAGTGTTTGTGTACCAAGGCACACATGTGGCAGGCAGTTAGAGGAAGATTTCTAGGAGTTTGTTCTTGCCTTCTACCTTGTTGAGGCAAAGTCTGTCACCTCATTTCTGTTGCTGGGCTATGTGCCCTGGGTTAGCTGTCCCATGTGTTTCTAGGAGATTCTTCTGTCTTCACCTCCCGTCTGTCTGTAGAAGTGCTGGCATTACAGATAGACAATTGTTGAGTCTGACTTTTTGAAGGAGATTCGATGGCTCAAACTCAAGCAGTGAGCCTTGTAGAGCCACCTCCTCTGCCTTTGTTTTAGAGCATTTTCTCTGTTCCTATGGTCATAAAAGCTGGCCTTTGAGTGTTGAGTGGACAGTGTTAATCTGTTAGCCCTCACATCCCTTATGTGATTGAGGACATTTTTTTCAGGGAACTGTACTGTCCTCTTCTGAGTCAGTTCCATTTGCTTCCAGAACCCTCAAAACT
This sequence comes from Ondatra zibethicus, assembly GCA_004026605.1. Classification (NCBI taxonomy): domain Eukaryota; kingdom Metazoa; phylum Chordata; class Mammalia; order Rodentia; family Cricetidae; genus Ondatra; species Ondatra zibethicus. The sequence goes on along the minus strand of PVIU01006941.1, from coordinate 26,845 downwards.
TGGGTTCTTTCCCACTCCCTCAGGCTACCTGCGGCTTGTCCTTTAAAACACTCATTAGCAGCCTACCCTCTGGGGAACAACGCAGTTTTCTAAATCCAGACCAGTGACTGCATGTCGGGTGTTCATTCTGGGCCGCGTGGCCCCAAATCAACTCTTTCTTTATCGAACACTATTCCCAAGTAATGTGAAAAGTCCCAGACTGATGTCTCTAATTCTGTTTTTGCTACCGCCATACAGCAGGGTCCCAGCATGGTTCCTCTCTGGCTTACATGGACTCTCTGTAGGGGACAAACAGGTCAGTAGTCTCAAATGGCAAGCAAGGCTCAAACGAGTGAACACAGCTGAGGGGTCGGGCAAGGACCCAGCATTAAAGGCACTTCTTTAACGTCTCTCCAATGACGTGTTGTCTCGACGTTGAAATGACAAACACCGCAGTGAAAATATGAACAATTCCCTTCAAATAGAAAGATGAGTCCTGCTTACCATTGTACCCAAAACCCTTTAAGCAAAAGATTTTGCCCCTTTTACATATACCAGCCACTTACAGATCAAGCAGAGGACTCAGCTGACATTTACACTAATTTTTTACAATTGGAGAAAAGACATTTTTAGGACTTCTACAAAGACCAACCCTCTGTTTAAAATAAAATAACATATACATGTACAAACAGGTGGAGCAATCAAAAACCTACCAAAGGGTTTTGTCCTGTTAGTGGCGTCTATGGGGTCACCAACCCAAAAATATGGGTCCTCTTTCTCCTGCCTGTCATTCAAACTTAGCTTTTCTGGTCTGCTGGATGTATATTATATACGTTATATATATTAAGGAATCATCTCATCTATAAATTCAGGAACTCCCCTGGTCCTAGTGACTCACTGATATGCCTTTAGGATATATCGTATCATAAATCAGAACACTCACACACATATACCTTTGGTTTTTATTTCTGTTTTTCTTTATTCTTCCTCCCCCCTCCCTTCTCCTCTTCTTCCTCCTTCATCCCTCCAAAGCAAGTCAGAAAGATAGGAAAGTGCACCGGTGTGCAATATAAGACTTCATGTGGTTCCTACTTCCTCAGACACCACTGCCAACCCCTGGAGATGGCCATGGATGAAGATGGACCAGTAACGTTTCAAGCACAGGAAATGTGGAGAAAGAGTAGAGAGAGCAGCTGTGCTGTGGTTCCTAGACATGCAGAGTACATTGTATATTTCACCCTGAGCACTCCAGCTCATTCCTTTGTGTCCCTTTAATGCCCCGCTCCCATGTTTGCCACTTGCCTGCTACTGCCCGTGAAATCCAAAGGCAACCTCAGTTGTCTGTCTTGAGCCAGGGTCTCTTTGTTCACTGATGCCCACACTGGACTAGCTGACCTGTGAGCCTCCCAGAATCTTCCGGTTCCCACCCCCCATCTTGCCATGGGAACACTGGCATTCCTGCTCCCATGTCTGGCTTTTACCTGAATTTTGCAGATTCAAATTCTGGTCCTCCGACTTGTGTAGCAAGTACCCTCTCCTCTGCAGCTCCTTTTATTCTTAACAAATATTCCTTCTAGTTCGTGTATAAGCTGTGTTATCAGTTCTGACATAGGGCAGATGAAAACAGGGAAGGGCATATGTCCCTCTTCTGCCTGTCTCCCATAGAGAAGGACCCAAGTCTGGTTCTTCTTCTCTAGAACTGGGTTTTTGGACCCTCAAATGTAGCCAACCCTGACCAGAGAATTATCCTCTAGGCCCCCAGGGACAGAAGAATCTGCTTCCCTGGTTTCCTTTGTGGGATTATGTTATGTGACATTGTCCAGAGCTGTTCTCGGATTCCTGCCTGGCAGTTGTCACAGAAAGGGCTATTTCTGAGGAGTGTTGGGAGAAACATTGTTAGACCCACTAAGGTGCCCTGTCCAAAATGAACCGAGGAGGAGGGGACGGTCAGGAGGAGGAGATGAATTCAGCGGCAGCTCTGCCGCTCACCAAGGTTCTTCTTTCATGATCCAACCTCTGACCTGGCGATCTGAAGGCATGGCCTTTTACTTTGTTCAGGAAACCCTAGGGGTTTGTGGTTTCAAATATCCGTGGTGCTGTGTCCCAACCTGCGCAGCCCATCCTGCGTGCGACCAGCACTGCAGACACAGGACCCGTATTGCTCACAATCCCACTATTCAATGGCCTTTTTCTTCCTCTAATTATACCAGGAAGATAGTCTCTGGTGGGCAATAACCTCTCTGCAAAGACTTTGTAGTTGAGCCCCAAACCGAAGGCTTTTCTCTATCCCAGCTTGAGTGTGGTATTTTAATAAACGGTCTCTCAGCCTCCCGGAGTGCTGGCCTGTGGCTTTATCTTTTACTGTTCCCTTCCTTTTTGACTCGGCGCCTCATTTGGTATGGCTCGCCTGGGCAGATGGTGACATACCTGTCCATCCAAATTGCTTTGTGTGTGGCCAGGCTATGATGTTTATCTTTTCCAATTGGATTCTCAGCTATGGTATGTTGTGTAATCCAAACTCAGTGATATTCCAAGGACCGAGTTTCAAGAAATTCTACAAAAAAGGAGGAAATTTCCTATTTCACAGGTTTGATTACAGTTGTTTAAAAAAAAAAAACAAGTGGAAAGGGATCTCAAGGTGGAGTGAATTCAAGGCTCCCTTCTGTGTGTCTCTTGTAGGATCTATTTCCCATTTCCCACTCTCTTCGTTTCCAGATGAACCTCCAGCCCCCTTGCTCCTAGTAGATTGTAAACACTTTGAAGGTGACATGAGTGTGCCTACAAGCTCCTTGGGCCATCATCTAATAAATAAAACAAGCTGCACATGCAGAGCACACTTGTAGTACCAGCCCCCGGAGGCTGAGGTCAAAGGGAGTGCGGGTGACCGTGTAGCTCAATGCAAGAATTCTTGCTTAGCATGCTCAAGGACTTGGGTTGTGTCCTCAGCACACAAAAGAAAGGGGAGGAAAAATAGGGACCGATAAGATGGTTCAGTGGGTGAAGGTGCCAAGCTTGGCAAACAGTGTGATTCCTGGGACTCATATGGTAGAAGAAAGGAACTGACTTCCACAAGTAGCTGTCCTCTGACCTTCAAACACATGCTATGGCATGTGTGCCTAAACACATACTTAACACATACATACGTACATACATACATACATACAATGCAAGGACTAGGGAAAAGGCTCAAAGGAGTTCAGATCCCTATAACCCACATAAATGCCGAATGGGTGTGGCAGGCTACCTGCAGTTCCTGCCTGTGAAGACAAAGATGAAATCCCAAGAGCAAGCTGGCTAGTGAGACTAACCATGTCATTGAGTCCTCGGTTTGACTGAGAGAGGCTATCTCATTGAGTAAGGGGAAGAGCCCTAAAGGACAGCTCTCCACATCAACCTTTTGCCTTCCCATGCAAGCATATGTGTGTGCAGGCACACACTCACACATGCATACCACATGCATATACACAGCACACACACGCATACACGAGATGGAAAAGAAAATGTGGGGGAGACATTTAAAGAAGCAAGGCAAGCATGTGCACACAGTGGACTGTGGCCTCTGTGGTCCTGAGTCCTGGTCCTTTAGCATCTATTTCCTGGTCATATGATTTGGAGAATCTCCATCCAGCCCCGTTTGCCTGGACCCATGAAGAAAGGATTTCCCCAAGCCTCTTCACTCCTAAATTTTGACTCTGACAACCCTATCCCCCAGATTGTGATTTCAGAGAACCAGAGCTATTTCAATCTTCATCATCAATTTTTTTTTTGCCTGCTCCTATGTTTCAAAACTGGATCATCCAATTTCTCCAGTTTGGTAGGTGATATTGATTTTTTTTAGCCTCCCATTATACATCTGAAAGAATCTTGAATGAAGAGTTACTGTAAATCACTAATACAACCATTAAGTATTAAGTTCCTTAGGGACCCTCCTCTTCAATCAACCAGAATGGTTTAATCTATTTTGTTTTAAATTAAGAGACCCGAACAAGTTCACAAATTGAGTAAGAGGGAGTTGCAGGAAGCATCATATGCCTCGCGGTCTACACCAAAAGTCTATGCGCATGTCTAAGGGCTGCTGTGTCTATGCCTGAGGTTAGGGGTGTGTTTCCTTGCTGTATAAAATCTGTGAATAAAATCTGATTCAAATCAGCATCCAAAGAGACAGAGAGGTTAGAGGTGGTAGAGAAACTGACATATTGTGGAAAACTTTGGGTGAAGTGGGTTCATCTTCCTGGATGTTGGTTCTGAATGCCATTCATTCTAGGATTGTTTTTGTTTGTTTACACTACTGGGCATCAATCCCAGGGCTTTGCATACGCTGGACAGGCACTCTACCTGTGAGGTGTGTGTATGTGTGGGGGAGGGCGTTGCATTCATCCTGTTCCTAGCTTTTACTTGCTGAGTGCCTACTACACACAAGGTGATTTCAAGATGGAGCGTAATCTCTCTGTCTTTCATCTCTCCCTGGAGCTTTGAGTCCTTGTAGGGCAGCATAGGTGCTCTTGAAGCTGCCCTCTGGGCTTTATCTGGTTCCAGAAAGAGCTCACTGGACCAGAAGAGCTCATGCAAAGCTCCCTAGGTACTGGGGCTGTGCCATAGACAGCCTGGGATCTATTCCCTTCTAAGCCTTAAGACACATTCTTCGAGACCTCAAAAACAGAACAACATTTAAGCTAAAAAAAAAAAAAAAATACTGACACAAAACTGAGAGACTCCACCCATCCTTGTGATCTTATTCCTTTACATTTTCAAGGTATTCAAAAAGTATCATTTAAGAGTCCACATTCTCTGCCCAGTGCTATGCTAACTACAAAAGAAGAAATGTGTGGTAAACAAAGGTATTAGTTCTCTACTATTTCTATAACAAATTATCACAGGCTTGGACTTAATGCACAATTATTCTCTCTCTCTCTCTCTTTCTCTCTCTCTCTCTCTCTGTATGTGTGTGTGTGTGTGTGTGGTAAGGGAGAAGTTGCACACATGTTGGTGCATGGGCACACATTGTGTGAAGGCTGAAGGGCCTTCAAGTGTTGGCCCTCAGGATTAGCAGCCTGTGTCCTGATACAAGGTTTCTCACTGGAATCTGTCTCTTGCCGCTCAGCCTAGGTGAGTGAGCACTCCGTATGCTAGCCACTACCCCTGGCTTTTCCTGTGGGTTCTGAGACTCTAACTCAGTCTTTCATTAAGTCTCAAGTCAATTTCACTGGGCTGACACCAAACTGACTAGAGGGTCTAGCAGCCTCTTTTCTCATTTTAGAGACTGCTGTGCTCCTTGCCTCCTGGCCCCCTCCTCCATTTTCAGAGTTGGTACCATCGGCTCTGCTTACACAGTGTATCTTTGGGTCTCTTGCTTTTCTCTTATAAGCACCTCAATAATCTAGAATAATCTGTTTCAAGGTGTTTAATCCTCATCCTTCAGGTCCCTTTGCATCAGATAACATCTCCACAAGTTTTAGAAGTTAAGATGTAGATGTGGTGGTGCGGGGCACTACCCAGGGTCAATTTCAGCCCCCTGCAACAAAGGTGCTTGCTTGCATTTCTGGTTTTTAAGAGCCTACCTAGTTCCACAGCAAAGAACAAACGGGGTAGGATTCTGTTTGTTTGCTTGCCTATTTGCTTCTGGTGATTTATTCCGAATCATCCAGTTCCAGAGGAAATGAATGCGTACAGTAGAAATCTGGTGACGACGTCTGTTACATTCAAATTGTGTCAGGGCTAAAAATAAATCTTTCCCTTATAAAATGCTACCTCTCAAACAGAAAGTTAACTGTGCCACCAAACATTTCAGGCTGTGGGCCCAAACCGGCGCATTATCTATAGTTCAGCACAAAAAGATTAGATTTTTGCCAAAAAAAAAAAAAAATCAGAAGAAATCAGATGTCTCCCTCCTTGGCTTGTAAATGATACTTGTCAGTGAACCTGTATACCTCAGTGTCCTGGGATAAAGGTGACAGGCATCTTAAACCCCAATCCCCCAAAGCCGTAGCTTGCAGAGAGAGAAGTAATGTCCTTACGAGAAATTTGACTTCACAAGTTGGGGTCACCTGGTAGGGCTCTTCCTCTTGTTCAGGATATGGCTGCCTATAAGCCTCTTAAAAGTTTGGGAGTTTCAAAACTGAGACACAATGCTCTAGGGTACCTAGGACACAAATTATAACACTGGGTAAATAGAAAAGCCAAGACAAAGGGGAAGGAATCTGCCACACAGCAAGAAATATATTAGCAGTTTAAACTGAAACATGGTAGCTCAGTAGAGCCCAAGACACAGGTGTGGTCGGCCCAAAACTGAGAAACCTGTGGGAAAAGGACCATTTCTTGAAAAACACAGGAGCTTCAGGGAAATCTTCATGCACTTCCCCTCGGCTTCTACTACCTACAAGTAATGAGGTCTTTCGGAGCACCCTCTGGGACAAGCAGATGATAGAGTCTGGAGGAGAAATTAGTACAGACACTGCCGTGGCCGACCAACCAGTGATAGACATGTTGGGATGAGTGTTTTATGCATATGAACATTTTGCCTGAATGTATGGAGTACCCATAGAGGCCCGAAGAAAGTGTCACATCCCCTGGAACTGGAATTCCAGATGGTTGTGAGTTGCCACATGAGTGCTGGGAACCAAGCTTGGGTCCTCTGCAAGAGCAGCCAATGCTCCTAACAACTGAGCCGTCTCTCCAGCCCCAAAGGCCTCCACAGTTTTACCCTTACCTTTTTGTGATACCTCTTTATAGTCTGTGGTTCCATTCCCAATAAAAGATGGTCTTGGTCAATCTTTGGGGGAGCTGTGGAGATGGCTCAGTCAGTAAAGTACTTGTTGTACAAGCATTCTGGATCTGAGTTTAATTCACAGTACTCATATAAAAAAAAATCCCAGGCATGTGGCATATACTTGTAATCCCAGTGCTGGGTGAGGGAGACAGAGACAGGCAGAGCTGCAGCTTGCTGGCTAGCCAGTCTATGCAAACTGTGAGGTCCAGGCCAATGAGAGACTCAGTCTCAAAAAAAAAAAAAAAAAAAAAAGACTCATTGGTTAAGAGCACTTACTATTCTTCCAGAGAACCCAGATTCAATTCCCAGTATCCACGTGGTGGCTCACAACCATCTGTAATGCTAGTTCCAGGAGATCTAATGTCCTCTTCTGGCCTCTGTGGATACCAGGTCTGCATGTGGCACATAGACATACAGTCAGGCAAAACATCCATATACATAAAATAAATAAATCTTAAAATTTTTAATTAATTGATTAAAGGCAAGATGGACAGACTTTTAAGGAACAACACTCAAGATTGACCTATACATATATACATGGACACACATATGTATCTGCACATATGAATACATAAGTACATACACACAAAGAAAAAATCACTTTGTAAGTATCTGTCTGATATCACACATATGCTAAAATACACAGGCAGGCACACACGCATACACACACACACATACACAGGCATACACTACCTCAAAGCATGACCTTGTGTCTATACTTCCTGCATGGCCCCGATTTCCCAAGCTAACCCACGCTGGATCAAGTGTTTAGGCTTTGCCAATCAGTTGAGATTTGTCTGCAGGCTCATAGGTCATTTCCCCTGGCATGCTAGAAAATTCACTTTCAAAGTAATTCAGAACCTGCAGAAATGAAAGCCTGCAATGTAACACTGCAGGGGCAAAACCCAGGGTCACCCAGATCAGGCTTCCTGGCTGAACTCTGGTGATTATGAAGTGAGCCCTGTTGTTGGAAACCTGGATGAGCATCAAAGTCTGCCATCGTTTGGATTGGCAGGTGCCAGAGGCTCGGGTAGCACAGGGCAGGATGGGACCGTACCACTGAGCAGGTCAAACAGAGAAACAATGGAAGGGAGGATAGGCAGGAGAAAGCATGGATCATTTTGCTTTTTGCTAAAAATGGACCTATTTGTGTTGTGGGAAGTAATTAAAACTACGGCCGTGTGGTTTGTATTAAATGTTAAGTGTTTCAAAATAGTTAATACGGTCTGTGCATGCGATAGAAATGGGCCTCTCTCCCACCTAATTACGGAGGAGATGAAAACATGCAGGGGATTGGTTTTCTAGGAGGGAAATGAATATGAAAAGGTGTCATTTTGAGGGGATTTCGAAAGGACGTATCATGGCTTTTCTGGAAGGACATAAATGTAAATTACAGAATCATCAAGATTAGCAGGGAACTTTGCAGTGGGTGCTACACACTCCCATTTATTCCCAGGACCCACCAACCTGCATCCAGTTAACTCACAAACCTACTCACTCATCCCGTTCCATTTGGGAAGAAGTCTAGCTTTTGTAAAGTTACTCTGTCTGCTCACTAGGAAATCTTGCCTCTTACACTCTTCCCCTTTGTGTCATCATCCCCCCCATGCCATTCTTAGATGATTAATTACCCTTAATAATTTTATAGCTGGACAAACTGAAGCTGAAAGAGACGGAGTAACTTACACGCTATTTTGTAGCTATCGGACGGCATAGTATTGATGTAAATCTAGGTCTGGTGTGCTGCGGGTCTTCTATTCTTGCCATGTGTCGCCAACTTTTCGTGGTAGGGGAGAGGAGTGTTGAAGGCTGCCGGCTCTCTGGCCCAGGGGACAAACTGGAAGAAATGAAGGAAATGTTTGTTCAGGGGAAGGGGAGGGGGAACCTCGCATATGAATGATAGAGTGAGCTAAAAAGACACCCCTCTCAACCAGGGCTGCGCTTTCCTGAGCCGGGCTGACTGTGGTTATCTCTATGTCACTCATATCCAGCTATTGACAGCTTTCCACCTGGTAACATGCTTAATGGCCCATGAAATTCTAGCCCTCGGGGCTCAAGCCTGATATTTATGGTTCCCACATAAACCTAAAGTGGACTGTAAATTTATCTCTCTCCGATTTAGGTGACTAAAATGGCTATTCAAGACTCTGAAAGGAATAGTTGACTTTATAGGTATGTTATATCAACTTTAACAAAAGATTGATGTGGGAGGACTGTGTAGGAAGCTGCTACCAATTTTGGGGACACGTTTAGAGGCCCCCAGGAGCAGAGAGGTCTTCCGTGTGTGAAGCTATCAATGTGATAAGGAAAAGGATTTGCAAAAGGGGGTACAGATGGGTTCTATATCAGAGGAAACAGTTGCCTATTTTGGGTAACCCAAATCTATTACATCATAGCAGAAAAAGCAGGAGAATCTGCCAGGCAGCTATAAGCGGAAGTAGTTCAGCAACAAGCAGGAGCCTTTCTGAGCTCAGAGTCTGCCAAGTGGGTACTGATACTGGGAGGCACGTGCAGAAGGGTGTCTAAACAGGAGTAGATTTGTGGGATTGTCCTTGCTGGAGTTGGGTTGATCTCCAGGAGACTTTCCTCTCAGGCAAGTAACTGTGTCCTTTTTGGCTGGCCTAGATGTTCGTTCTTCCTACTGGACACTTCGGAGACAGCAACTTTCTCATTTCTTGGTTCTCTGAGGTGAATTTGCCCCGTATACAGGGTGTGACTTCAGCTTCACCAACAAGTCCCAACACATGTGTTTCAGAGAAAACTCCTGTTTATTTCCACAGAAAGATAGGGCCCTAGTAACAGCCAGTGCCTCCTATTCCCTCCCCAACTGTAGGCCTTCAGTCTTCCGTTCAACAACTGCGGTTGCTAAGAGGTTGCTGCCTGCAGTTGCTGTGGCATGTTGGAGAAAGCATAGCCATTGCGGCAGAGACACCCAGATTGGAGTCTTAGCCTTGCTTGGAGCCTGTGTTGTAACCACTGAGTCTCGATTTTCTAATCTATCAAATGGGGATAAAAATATCACCCAAACCTTGTGACAAACGTAAATGATCACTTCTCTTAAGGATTGGAATATACATTGATTTCTAAAACTGGAATACTTTTTTTTTTAGCAAGGGCTTGGCAAACTTCCCCCTTTATTTGGGAATATAATTTGCATAAAAATCCAACCAGCACCATATTCTCCTCTCTAAGGACCTGAGAGAAAAATAGCAAGCTCCTCTCTGGGGTCCCACAAATCAGCAGGCTCCTGATTTCAACTCCTGGGAAGAGACAGTCTCCCCCTCCTCCTTTTCCTCCTCAAAGGGCCACTGATACACCAAAAACACCTTCTCACCCTCTCTCTGTGGAATCTCCTGCACACCCCCACCCCCACCCTGGCCCCTGTCTCAGACTTACATGCCTCAAAGTTAGTCTCTGAGCTTGAACTTTGCCTGGAAAACAGCTTCAAACAGCAGCGCTTCTATGATGTATGCTCTGCCCTGCCCCCACTCCCAGCCTGGGATGGCAGTGCTTGGTCCTCCTCTGAGGCCACTTTGTAAGTAAGCTGAAGTTGGAATGCCCTCCTGAGGTGGATGTAGAGAAGCCAGCAGTGGCCTAAGAGCCAAGGCAGGAGAAGGCAGACTTGTTCCTGAGCAACCTCAATAGAGAAAAGCCTCTTTGATCTTCTGGAAGCTTCCTGAAGCCTGCGCTGAGTGTTTGTTTGTTTTGTGGCAGCTCAACTTTTCTTTCTTTTCTTTTCTTTTCTTTTTCTTTCTTTCTTTCTCTTTTTTTATGCTCTTTAGTGCACAATTGTCTGTTTCTCTGTTTAAAGGAAAATGTGTTTTCTCAGTAACGATGCTCACTCTTTGAACCCCAGCACCCACTTCTAAGGACAATTTCATCATCAAGATAAAGCCTCTGCTAACTCCTGGGACCCAAAAGATAAAGGATGTGGCTGGTGCGGGTGACTCGAGCTCACCTCCTGGAGTCTGTCAGTGATGCACACACGCCTCAAAATGTGCGACCAGAAATTTCCAGGTTTAGTTTATGCACTGGAGAGCCAATCCCAGAGGGAGGAGGGAGTGCATAAAGTAAAAAATAAATGATCACAAGAAAATGTGAAAGAAAGAAAGAAAGAAAGAAAGAAAGAAAGAAAGAAAGAAAGAAAGAAAGCTTTCTGTTGGCCAAAATACAGAGGCTGGCTGTGTCAAGGTGAATCTGCTACCCCAGTGTTTTTGGTGGAACTGGGGGAGCTGGTTCAAACAGCCAGTCCAGAGCAGGGGGAAATGCCCAGGGGCAAGGTGGGGGTGGGGCCAGGAGCGATCAGATCTTCTGCAGAAGGGAGATATGAAGTCTTTCCTTTTGGCCTCCTTTCTGGTAGATGTATATCAACACCATAAAACCAGCCCTCGGTGTCAGGCTGATTGACAGCAACTAAAACAGAATGTTCTAAAGTTGGCGGAGGCACACATGGCATGTCAGGGCTAAGGTGCTCGGCAGAGTTTTCAGTTACACGGAAAGTGTTTTAGTTTGGTTTGGTTATGGCGTGTGCGTCCCCCCCCCCCACATACAACCTCCATACTGTGTGAGTCCCTGGTGTCCCTGGTTCTCTGTTGTGTCAGAACCCCTCAGAGTGTAAACACTGTGTTCAAAGCCAAAACCTCTCTCTCTCTCTCTCTCTCTCTCTCTCTCTCTCTCTCTCTCTCTCTCTCTCTCTCTCTCTCTCTGTGTGTGTGTGTGTGTGTCCCTGTGAACACAGGCAGAAAGTGTTATGAGCAATAATTTTGTATGCCTGGTCTTTTTTTTTTTCTTTTCCTGGAAGCAACTGGAAACCAACTTAGTGACACTTAAGTCCTTCACCTGCTCCACAGCCGTAGCCAGTGTGTGACTCAGAATGGTACCAGCAGAGCCCTTGGCTGAGCAGCCACGGGAGTTGCAGGCTCTGACTTGGAGTGAGAAATGGTGTACCACATTCAGAGTCATGGCAACTTGAACTTGGCAGTCCCATTTGCTTCTGAGATTACAAGTGTTTCCTGGCCAAAAGCACCTGTGATGTCATTGACCTCAGAGTGGGATGCGGATTGAGAAAGCATTCTTCGGTGGCTGGCAGCAGGCTTGCACCCTGGTACCAGCAAGGCTAAGTAGTGAGTATGTGTTAGAGTTATCTTGTTCAGCTCCTCCCCCTCCATGTGCTCAACACAGCTACACCAGGAATTGCTGAGAGTTTCTCCTTTTGCCACCCAAAGGGTCAGGATGCCTACAGAATGGAAAGGATGCTTGCTTGGTCTGTTGTTTTCATCATCAGAGCAGACCAATGTTCTTTAAAAAAAAAATAAGAGCCCTTTCTAAGAGAGGTAAAAGGGGACCAATTCTCTTCCTCAAAAGGCTGGTTTTCAGGGGATGAATATGGCCATATTTCATGACAAACATGTTTCAACATATCTGCCCTTCTTAAAACATGCTGTATTTGTCCCCTGTGGGCTGTAACTACCTGGGTTCTGTGTACTCTATAAAGTGACTTTTTCTGCATCAGTTCTTCTACAAAATAATTTTTAACCTGGGCACACAAAAGACCAGTTACCGTGCTTTCCTATAACTAAAAAAAAATGAACTTAAGTCCAATACTTTGCTAGCCATAATTTGCAAAAACAACTATACATAGGCTCAATTTCCCTGTCAAGCCTGGTGACCTGCATTGGATCCCTAAGACCCACACGGTAGAAGGAACTCTAGCAAATTGCCTCTGATGTCCACAAAATGCCTATTATGTTGTTTACACACACACACACACTATATTAATTTTTAAAAAGAAGTCACAAAAAATAAGAACAAATTGAAGTTCAGAAATGATACAGGCTGAGCATTCCTAACTCCCCAAACCCAAAACTTTTGGATCACAGGATGCCACATCTAAAATATTCCATACCTGACCTCATTGAGATAAAAAGGCAGGCACACTAAAAATGCTGTATGAATTACCTTTTTATAAGCACATGCAAATATGCTCAAAATATCTGAAATCCTGCATATTCCTTATCGCCTGCATTCCAGCTTCCCCAGCCTGGTTCCATAACCTGTGGTCCTAACACAGTCATCCTCCACAGCATGTTCTACGAACCCCAGGAAGCTTGAGTGATTTTACATGTTTAAAGCTGAATATGGGGAGCTGAGAAGGCAAAGATGGGAGGATCTTTGGAGCATGCTGGCCAGCTAGGCTCACTAAATCACTGAGCTTCAGGATCAGCAAGAGACCCTGCCTCAAACCTATGGTAGAAAGTGAGAGAAGAAAATACCCAGTGTCAGCTTCTGACCTCCACATGCATGCTCACACATGGACATGTGCGCTCATTACTATTACACACAAAAATTAAGTATAATACAGCATAGTCTATTTGAAAGTTTTAATTTATCCAACCTCCTTCAGAGCTGTGTTCAGAAGACACCTAACATCTTCACCTGTACACAAATGAGACAGCAGCCTGTTGTGCTCACCTCTTCCTGCATCTGCCTCCTGTAAAGTCACCCCACTTGGCCTCTGCTCTCCATCCCCATTATATAAGCCTTGGTGACCACACACCTCTCTCCACAGCCACCTGCCCTGGCAACCTGCAATATCCGCCCCCCTCTTCCTCCTCCTCACCTAATCCCTGAGGCCAACCCACCTGCCTCTGGAGGGTGAGCCCACAGGCCCTGAGGACAGCTGCGGTAGACTGAAGATGATTCCATGGTCATGTCCAGTGAGGGTGGGCATGACCACAGCTAGGCTCTATTTAGATAATGGTTGGCCGCACCAGTGGACTTCTCTTTCAAAAACACTACATGTTTTCAAGTTCCTTTTGGGCCTAGTGCATTACAGTATTTCTCTTTTTGAAAAGTTTTGGTCTTTGGAAATGCCTCTCCAATCAAAACACAGAAAATCCCGACGTACTGATAAGGATTTGAAGGGGGTAACTCAACCCACTGGTTTCACTTGGTTTCCTTTCTTTCTGGCCTTCTTACTCTTCTTACCTCAGGACCACTGGCCCTTTGCTCAGTGTGTGCAGCAGACAGTTATCAAGGAAGCTGCTAAGTGATAATGCCAAGGTCTTCCAAAAGAGAGGCAGGACCCATGAATCCACACAGCTCTGAGGGCTTTACAAGGTTCTGTCTCTCCTGATTTAATGCAACTCCCCATGGGTTTGCCTCCAAGCTTGTATGGCATCTACTGACTCCGAATCTGTGTTTGGGAGCACAGAGACAGGGAAAGAAGCTTGAGCCCTCATAGCATGTCTAAGCATGAAAGAACCACAGAGAAAGTCCTAGTAACCTGAGAAGCAAAGCCTAGAGTTAGTATACTATCCATAGAAAGTTAGCAACCATGGCCATGGAATGTGCTAGAACAAATGAAACAACCCCACGGTCCATTTTCAAGTCCATGCCACACAAATCATTTTTAAATAAAAATTACACTTTGCTACGTTCTTGTGCCAATCTAAATATTTCCTACCACAAGTTAACTGGTTCAGAAACACGTATGGAAAAGCATGCTTGCATGGACGCCGTGATTTCTCGTCTGTCTCCTTCTCACTCCTTAATTAAGTGCCGCAGCCACCCTAAGAAGCCAGTCATTACCACTGGGTGAGGAAACGGAGTCCCAGCGGAGTCATGCAACTTGCCCAAGCATACGAGCCAGACAGGCCAGGCAGGGTGAGGCTTTCCAGTTTCTGACACCCACACCCCATGTGCAATCCAACCTTGTCACTGGGACCTGGGCGCAGGAAGTAAAGAAACAAACAAGCAACTATTACATTGCTTTTTGTTTCTGAGGAGCAATGGATTCTTCCAAATCAATACCTGGTCACAGGGAAGAACATATTGTCACAAAATTATTGGAAGGGGGAGGGGCTTAGACATGGCAGTTGCTCTTCCTGAAATAGCACGTCCATTCTTTAATTCCCTCCTTGTAACACACGTGTTTAGATTTTATTCAACAAAATTGCTGTCTGTCTCTCTGGACACTGGAGATTCAAAGGTGGTACCATGAACAAGAAAACATGTGATGGCGTATGACATACAACAGAAATGTCCACACATCGAGAAATAGGGAAGCTCAAAAGGAAAAATTTCCCTCCCTGAGAAATCAGAGAAAGCTCCATGGATAAACTGTCCTCTTTGGTGGTGGCTGTTTTGGTTTTTTGAGACCACCAGGCAACCCAGGGTGGCCTCTGCTCCTTGAGTACTGGGATTATAGGGCTGTGCCACCAGCGCCACCATACCCAGCTATGGTGGCTTTGAAACTGAAGGTAAGCAGGAAGTTCCTCGCTGGATATAATGGAAAAGATCATTTGATGAGCTACAGTTCCAGCGTTTATCCCTGTCGTCCAGTGTCACATCCTCCAGAATCTACAGCTACAGCGTGTGAAACCTTACAACAGCCCTCAGCACCCAAGTGGTCACTGCGTTCAGGTGCTTAAAGCTGCCTCTGTGATTAAACACAGAAAATGTCAGAGCAACTTCCTCTGAGGTGTCCATCCCTCTAATTTGTCAGGTCACACAGAGAGCCAAGGCGTTGACAAGGTCTCGGAGAATTCCTAGGTTTGAAAGTATAAGAGAGAGGCGCTGTCCTAGTGTGCTTCTGGTTACTGTGGGAAAACACCATGACCAAAAGCCCCTGGGGGAGGGAAACGGTAGTCTGTCATAAAGGGAAGTCAAGGCAGGAGCTCAGGACAGGAGCCTGGAGGTGGGAACTGAAGCAGAAGCCGTGGAGGAACACTGCTCACTGTCCTGCTCTTCATGACTCTGCCTGTACTTTTATAGAACCCAGGACCACCTGCCTGCCCAGCAATGACCCAGCCCACAGTGGACTGAGCCCTCTCACATCAGTCACTAATCAAGAAAATGCCTTACAGACTTGCCTACAGGCCAGTTGGATGGAGACATTTTCTCAAGTAAGGTTCCCTCTTCCTGGATAACTCTTGCCTGCATCAAGTTGACAGCCAGCCAGCATACATGCTGTAGTCTCCCAGTCATCGCTAACACTGCATTTCTGGTTTTCACTGATTTGTTTCAGAACACTGGATACCTCTGTTTATACATGTATGTAGATTATGTATGCATGTATATGTGCATATATGTCCAAACACATACTTAAGAATCCAGCCCTTGCTGGGCAGTGGTGGCGCATGCCTTTAATCCCAGCACTCGGGAGGCAGAGACAGGCGGATCTCCGAGTTTGAGGACAGCCTGATCTACAGAGTGAGTTTCAGGACAGCCAGGGCTACACAGAGAAACCCTGTCTCAAAAAAATAGCAACAACAACAACAACAAATCCAGCCCTTTGTTAAAAAAGAAAAATAATAAAGTAAAATAAAGCCTCTTTTCCTTTGTGGTATCATCTTTTAATTCACAGTGCTGACCGAGACAGCTGAATCCTGGGCTAGGTGGAGACAAGAAGCTGATGTGACAGGCTATATTAATAATCAGCTTGACAGGACCCAGAATCACCTAAGAGAATCCTCTCAGCATGTCTGTGAGGGGTTTTCTAGACTGTGTTTCAAAAAGTAGGAGTACTCACCCTCAGTGTGAATGAAGGTAGTGACACACCCTCACCAGGCCATGGTCTGGGATCCCAGACAATATGGAAAGGAAGAAGTAAGCTGAGGCCCAGCATCCATCTCTCTCTGCTTCCTGATTGTAGATGCCATGTGACCAGCCACTCCATGCGCTCCTTGCCATGCCTTCTCAGCCATGATCAACTGTCCTGCCATGATAGACTGTACCTTCAAACTTGGAGTCAAAATAAATTCTTGTGGCTTTGGTCCTAAGTTTGATCACAGTGGGAAGAGAAGCAACAGAGGCAGAGGAGGAGGAGAAGAGGCTTTCTTTCACAGACAGGCAGCTTTCTTCAGACTAGTCTGGAAAGGTCTTGCAGTTCTGTTAGAAGGACCTAGTGGTTGAAGCATTAGAGGTGTCCCCCCCACCCCAGCCCTTTGTTGGATGATCTCTGCCTCCTTTTTGTCCTTTCCTTTTTTGTCCCCTCCATCTTTTTCTTTTTCTTTTCTTCTCTTGACCTCTCCTTTCTCCTCCATCACCCTGCAGTCATCCAAAGCTCGACTGTCTCTGGATTCCTATGACCCATAACCCCAGGGAAGACAACATTAAGGTTGAAGTGATCTCCATATGTCTGTCCTTCCTGCATATAGGATCATCCCTGGCAGTCAGTAGGAGAGCGACGCTGTGCTCTATGAGAAATGAATATAGATTGTGCTTTTGAAAAGGTCTCTCCTACCCTGCTATTTTTTTGATGCGCCAGTTCTGACCCTGAGTCCCATGAAAAGAGGCTTGGCCTCCATTATAATAAGACATGTCTCTGGTCACCCACTTTGAGACAAGGCAGTGGACTTGGAGTCAGAGTGACTGAAGTCAGACTCCTAAATACTCCAGAGACCATGTTCATTAATCCAAGTGGCTATGTAGCCTCAGCTGCACAAAGGCCACAGTGGAAGGACACACAACTGCTGCCCAACATGTCCCACTTCAAGACAAGGAAAAAAGAAGAGGAAAATGAGAAGGCTGCCACAGTGGCTCTGGATTTCTTCCCAAAAGAGTCAAGTAGATTGGGCCACTTGTAGATAACTAAGAAATCCTGTGGATAGAGATGTATATTTTCCAAGTCTCTGGTATCTTGTTCTATGTATTTCTAAGTGTGTGTGTGTGTATGTGTGTGTGTTGAGGAAGGGTCATATGATCTCAAATTCAGAATGAAGCTAAGATTGACCTTGAACTTTTAATTCTCCTGCCCCCACCTCCAGAGTGCTGGGATCAAACCACCCAGTCCTATATAATGCTGGCGACTGAACCCAGAGCTTTGTGATGCTAGTCAAATGCTCTACTAACTGAGCTACATACTCA
Organism: Ondatra zibethicus; assembly: GCA_004026605.1. Classification (NCBI taxonomy): domain Eukaryota; kingdom Metazoa; phylum Chordata; class Mammalia; order Rodentia; family Cricetidae; genus Ondatra; species Ondatra zibethicus. Next base: position 9,231 of record PVIU01006941.1, on the reverse strand, counting down.
ACTTCTGATTTTTAAACATATATAGTATATTATATATAATATATTATGTAAAGATTCTATAATTCATAAAAGAGAAAGCCCATATCCATGATGTCCATTGAAAGTGAAATTTCTTAAGGCTGAAGGGATGGCTCAGCGTTTAAAAGTGCTTGCTGTTCAAGCGTGAGAACCTGAGTTTGGGTTCCATCACCCACATAAAAGTCCAGACATGGCTATGCATGCACCTGTAACCCAGTGCTGTGTGGGCTGGAAAGATTAATGGAGCTTTCTAGCTGCCAGCCTAGCTCTAGGCTCCATAAATGTCTATCCCAGGAAATAAGGCAGAGAGGGATGGAGAAAGGACTTTGATAGCCTCCTCTGTCCCCTACTTGTGTGACTACTGCTTGTGCACACACAGTCTTATGCACATGGCACCTTACACATGTGCAAACACATATTTGTTTATTTTGTATTGATTTTATTCTTGCAAATCCCCCCTGCCTTTTGTGTGTGTCCTCTCAAACTAGTCCCTTCCCAAAAGTTTTTGTGGGTTTTTTGTTTTTGTTTTGTTTGGATTTTTGTAAGGTAACATGAAAAAAAAAAAACCAACTTGGTAGCTTCCATGCTGTTCTAGTAATTTCCAAGGAAGGTGAGAAAAAGGCAGACATTCCCAACACTACTTTGGTTACTTAAGAAATCTCAGAGAAACCCCAATCACGAGGTGCCCTCCAAGTTGCCACACACTGTCCTGAACCTTCCTTCTCAGCTGTTTTTCCCTCTCATTCTAGAACAGCCAGTAAATGATTTCACACCTTATTGTTTAGCTGCTAAAAGCAACACAGTGAGTCCCCTTAAGGCTGCCTCTTTGCGGTCCAAAAATAAAATGGGCTCCTTCTCATGCTAAGCATTCAAAGGCTCCTAGGAATTCTAATGAGAGGCAGAGGAAGGAACAGGAGAGAAGAATGGCCAGGCTGGAGCGTCCTGAGGAGGCTCAGCTTCTGCCTGGAGTTTCTCGCCAGCCCTGCTGGAGAGAATAGAGCTCAGTTGCAGATGGGCAAGGCAGCCTGATGCAGTGGTCGGCTCTATGGGACTTTGCTTATCCCTGAATCCAGGGCTGCTCTCGTATTCCTGATGCGTTCTTCCAGTAACTTGCTTCCAGGTCAGAATATAAAACCACAGGTCCAATAGATTCAAGGCTATCTTCTTTTGAAATTCAAAACTTAAGTCCTTATCAGCAACGGGTAATATATTAGAAAGAATCCCGTATGCAACAACTCACACAATACTGAGTCCCATGAGCCATCCTAGACGGTATGAAGAGACTTCTGTGAGATTTCTCAGAAATATCTATATTACCCACCCACCAAAGTGGGAATCATCATAGAAAGAGCATTGCTGACTTGAAATTGCCTGCACCAAAGCTAAATGTTAGAGACAGCATCTGTGTGCACATCACGCCATTTTCAAGCATGGCTTTACTTGGGAACAAGGACAGACTCCTTGAACCCTCCTTCACCCCAACTAAGCCATAATTCTGCTTTTCATTTGTATTCATTGGTCGTAGGTTTATTCCAGGGATCATCAAGGAATCTGTAGTTTCGAAAATTCATAGATTCCAAGATTCCAAATAATCACCCGAGGTGAGGCCAATAGCATTTGCTAAAGGAGAAGGAATTTGTTGACAACTCTCCGGATTTCATAGCCTCTTTCCCTGAAAGTTTTCTTCTGGTCTTTCTATTCGTGACTTCTCATTTCTTCCGCGAGTATGACCCAGTTTGCACAGTGATTGTCTTCCAGTCCAGAAGTGTTACCAGCACTGGATGTGCTGAGTGGAAACACCCTGAGCTGACGGCACTCTTTAAAGAGGCAATGCTGAGCTGCACCATCTCTCAGCAAGCTGGGCCAGACTTGTGGGTCACTTTCCTGGCCAAGATCTGTGAAGACCCAGGACTTGCTCACAGACCAAGGGTGCTGCTTTCCAAAAGAAAACCTTGAAATGGCCGAAGGACTCACATACATCAATCTTTGGACGTAAGACATCACTGTCTTTTCATTGAAGCAGACGGATAGTGGAAGTGTGTCCGCTTGGCACAGTTACAGTGAATTCCTACACACTGAGAATTTGAGAACTTCCTAAGATCTTGTCCCAGGCTTACCATTCAGTCTGAGACTCTTTAAGCATGGAAAGGACATAGAAAATTTTCAAAGCCAGTCACCAACCTTCAGGAAAATATCACCATCCCATTTTCCATATTTATTCAGAAGCTGGACACCAAATTATGTTCCCATTGCTAGCCTTGCCGTGGGAATCGTTCCAAGTGTATTCGTAAACAAACTGAGCCTCCTTCTTAGAGCTTACATTCCCAAGACAAAAAATGAGCAGATAAGCAGCACAGAAGATAATTTTACAGAGTAGCAAGTGGCATTAATGAAAAGAAGCCAGAGTCTAACAAAGAGAGGCTGGGTCAGGGAAGATAAATTTTATGAGACAGCTGAACTTGACCCATGTGTTGAAGAGCTTTCAGCTCCAGGAGAATCTGGAAGAGGCTTGAACTAAGTCAAGGAAACAGCAGGCGAAAAGGACTGGAGGCTGAACAGAAACATGGTTGCATAACAGGAGTGGGGAAAGGCTACAGCCTCTGAAAAAAAAATATTAATGTAAGAGTGTGGTCAGAGAGGCGATAGTGAGCCAGAGATCTGGCACATGGAGTTTTGGAGGATGTCATGAGGCATTGGGATTGTATTCTAGGTTTAGCAAGAAGGGACTGGTGGCTCAGGGGCACAGCTGTCACTCAGCAAGCACAGGGTATTGGGTTTGAACCATGGCATTTAGAAGCTGTCGGAGGGTTGTAGACTGAGAAGGGATCAGAATGTGATTTACTATCTTTGTTGTGTAGTGTGTGTGTGTGTGTGTGTGTGTGTGTGTGTATCCAAAGGACCACTTATGAAAGTTAGTTCTCTCCTTCCACAATGTGGAATGTGGGGATCGAACTAAGTTTGTCAGGCTTGGTAGCAAGCTCCTTAACCCACTGAGTGCCCTTGCCTGCCCCTACATTTACAATTCTAAAGAACATGCTATGTTGAGATGGACTGTAGAGGAAATACAAGAATGTGGTAGGAAGGTATTGCAATGGCCTAGCTGAGGAATGGTGGTGGCTTTGATTGGCAGTAACGGGAATAGAGAGAATTTGGTATATTCCAGATATCTCCTTAAGCTAGAACCATTAGAACTTGCTAAGGGATAAGCAATTAAAGTCCAAAGGACTAAAATGATTTACCTAAAAGGAGAGAGTCTGCAATTGATGCCAACAAATAGTGGGTACTTAGCAATGTCATGAACTTTAACCCCAAAATTCATCCAAAGAAGGATCTGAGGAAAAATATTCTCTTACCTATATTTTATATGTAAGGATCCCCAGGCTCTGAGACGTTAAGTAATTAACTCCAAATTACAAACTTGGGGTGCCAGGCAGAGTATTACATATAGCATTTGGGAAGCTGAGACAGGAGGTTCAGAAATTCCTGACCAGCGTAGGCTGTATTTACAGGACCCTGTCTCACGAGATGGAAAAAAAAATAGTAGTGGGGGTGGCGAAGCTAGGACCGAAGCCCGAAATACTAGACATGTATCTATCTTCCAGCCCATTTCTACCGCATCACGATGTTTCCTAAAGCCACAGAGAGGGACCCTTGAGCACAGACTCCTGGGAAGGGGTGTCTGCCTCTTCCTCTAGCCTACTAATGTCCAATAGGCTCATAGCGGATGCGGTCATCAACTGCAATCTCTCCCAACCCATCGTCATAAACCAGTCCTAAGTTAACCAGTTCTCTCCTAACCCTCCACTCCCTCTCGCACAGCCTCACAACACCAAGTCAGAAGCAGCTCAGTCCCACATACTTTAACTGGCAGGGACTTGAGGCCCTGAACCCACCTCCCTTCCCTAGTTGCTGGAGCAGGAAATGGCTTGTACAACCCCGTGACAACTTTTCTATATTTAGCAGAAGCAGCAGTGCTGAAGGTCTGTCCAGCTCAATTTTTTTTTCCAGTTTCAATGTTGAAAAGTCTCACCATCGACTGAAAGGCACATTGGCCTTGACAGTCTCTGAGTGGAAGGCAGCTTCTCCCGTTGCACAAGTGTATCTACTAGAAGCCGTCCTCCAAAAGTACGTGACCACCTTCGTAGGGCAGAAATAATTTACAAGTTAAATACTCCCTCTCCTCCCACCCCACACACAGAGTGAAGAGACTAGCTGGTCCTATAGGTGCCTTAATGGTCTTTTTTTTTTCTTTTTCTAAGATAAACAAGCATGAAAGATTTTAGGGGAAAATGGTCTATTACTTGCTTATGTGTTAATTGGCAGGCATGGTACATGGGTTTTATTTCTTTGCAATGTGGCATGAGAAAGAAATGTAAAAGGTGGTCTGGGGTTTAAAACCATAGGTGACCATGTGTGCTGGATGAGGGCAGCCGAAAAAGCTGCAGATATCATCAAGTGCTTACTATGCTCAAGCCAGACAAAACCAGATATTACCATATGACCCGCGCCTGCTTCACATCTCTGTCCATCAGCAGAGAGAGTGATCAGCCAATGAAAACCTGAACAGTTAAGAGAGAATGAGGAAAGGAGAGGGAACCACTCCAGGAAAATGGGAATCGCCAAGAAGGTGAAAGCACACACACAAAAGGCAGGAGGGATCTGCAAGAAATAGAATCAATGATTTGCACTGAAACCTTATTTCCAGCCTTCTACTTTCTACCATGCAAGTTAGAACAGATGTTATGGGGAAAGAGGGTAACTGTAAAGCTTTTCCCTGATAGTCTCAGAAGTAGAGATTTGAAGAGGTGGTGTCTGCGGTTCTTGCTGTGGTTGTGGTGGTTGTTGTTTTCACGTGTCTTCCAGTCCCTACCCTCATTCTGGGTTAAACCTTATGTAGAGGAAAGCCACTTGGTTTAGTAATGTACTGTCTGATTTTTTTTTTGGTTTGTTTGTTTTTTACAAAAATCTCTTCTAGTAAGATGTGTCTTTTGTAAAGAAAGAGAAAAACTTTGCTGCAAAGTTTTAAATAATGTATTTCATAAGTTAAACAGAAACCAATCAAAATGTGGTTAAAACAAGAGAAAGTTTCCTGTGGTCCCATCACTAAGATGTTTTCTGGTAACAGCTCTGGAGACAGACTGGGGGCATGACCACCCTCTGCGAAGCTCTCACTGGGATTGCTGGGACCCAGGCTTCCTCTCACTCCCTATTTCGTGACAGCTTCTGGCTATTTTCTATAGATATCTGCACCAGCGCCCTTCAGGTGTTCAGGAACATAAAATAGCAATGATCTTTTAACATTAAATGTCTATTGTCTTGCTGGAAATATTCTTTCCTTAAGATGAGCCTGAGGATTCTTAATTCTCCTTTATATTTCTGTTCCTGGAAACATCAAGAAAGCCCTTTCTGATTTTCCGTGTCATAGCAGGAACTCTACCCTGTCACGACATAAGAGCTCACATGGCATCATTTCCACCCAAGACCTAAAAGCTTTAAACACTAAGATTCTCTTTCTCTAGTTGTTTCAGACATTCATGTAGTATGTTATCTTGGCCACTCTTTAAGTTGAAAGAAGCCAGAATAAGAATAGCTGGAGGGGAAGAAAGAAGGAAGGAAGGAAGGAAGGAAGGAAGGAAGGAAGGAAGGAAGGAAGGAAATAAGGAAGGAAGAATGGAAGGAAGGAGAGAAGAGAAAGAAGAGAAGAGAAGAGTACAGAAAAGGATTAGAATTAGGGAAACAAGAAATAAAAGAATCAGCCAAGAAATCAGTAAAACATTAAAAGAAAGCCCTGCCCCCAGTAATATTGATATGTAAATAGAGTCAAGGGGGGAAAATAAAATTTTCTTATATCTTATAACCTAAGTCCTTGTCACACTAAAAAAGAATATTTTAAGCAAATAAAAAGAATATATTCTGCATACACATCTAGATGGGTAGAGATTGCTGGCGCCTTAGGAAATAAAAGCAAGCACAGAGTAAAGGTTATTAGGTTGAAAGACAGAAAAATATACATTTTCTATGTGTAAGATGTGACTGCAAAAGTCAGAGATTCAAGGCCAACAAGAGGGATTAGTAGATAAAGACACTGCCACTAAGCCTGATGACCTAAGCCCAATCCTCAGACATCTACCATGGCAAGAAAAAACAAAAAAGAAAGAGAAAAATCAGAAGATGCATCTTTCAAAACAAAAGGTACAAAGCAAGTGATATTTATATCTAAAATATTTCTATAAAAGAATAAAAATAGACAAAGTTAACAACACATTAAGGAGAAAATACAAGTAATTAATTAGTCTACAAATGCCACCCAGACCCACAGGAACCACAGGGTTAAGTATCCAGCAGCCAAGAAGGTATTATGCTGTTTAAACATCCATCAGTTCAGCAAGGGCTTTGGGAAGGCATTCTAATACCATGTCAAAGCTGAGCAATGCAACTACTCTGGTGATCTGCATTCAGGTCCTGAGGACCTATGGTGCTCTTCAGTCTGGGGATTCTTCTTCCAGTAGGCTATTTAAGGAAACAGAAATGATAATATGCATGCCTAGAAAAGCATGTTTATTTAGAAGCTACTTACAAGCAGCTAAAGTTGTGAGCACTCTAAGTGACAGATCCTAGAAAATATCCAATTATGTCCTAGGAAGGAAAACTACTCTTCCATTAAAATGATATTTAAGCTGAGGTCTAGCCCCAGCACTTCAAAAAGTAATAATAGAATGTGGGGGTGATCTGGCTCCAATAGCTGTCACCCACATTGATTGCCGGGGTAGATTCAGCTGATCTGGTTGGCTACCCTTGTGGGTGTCCTCTTTCCTCCCTTACCCTTCTGAAGATGACCTTCTCTCTTAGAGGAGGACAAGGGTACCCCAATAATTATGCCTCCCTCCTAAAACCTCCAAACAAGTTCTCTCAAAAGATAATACATTTGCTGTATGACTATACCACTCAACAGACGCTGGACCACGTCCAAAAGTAATAAATATGTTTAAAGAATTTTAAAATGCTTGAGAAAATGCTTTGAACAAGCAGCAGTGTGTGAAATCCTATGTACACAACTGTCTCCGATGTTGCCTATAAGAATAAAACTCAGAGGCTGGAGAGGGGTGAAGAGCACTTGCTACTCCTGCAAAGAAAACAAATTTGGATACTAACGCCCATATCTAGCTGATCACAACTGCCTCTAACTCCAGCTCCGGGGGCTCCAACACCCTCTTCTGTCCTCCATGGGCATATGTACTCATGTGGTACACATAACCTCACAAAGGCATACATACATACATACATACATACACATAAACAAAACTGATAACTCTTAAAAAATGAAAAGCATACAGGAAAAATGCTGGAAAGAATCTGCCCTAGGTGTTAAAAGCAAAGGCATTTGGCTAAGATACTACTGTTTGGCGATTTTTTTTTTAATGTCTCTTAGCTTCTTTCTAAGTTCTACATTTTCAATTAGGTCCATATGTGCTTTTAGTGGCCTTAAAAAAAGGAAATAATGCTAGTACAGTTTTTCAAACAAAGAACCAATGGCAGCATTCATCTCCCTGGTGGTCTTTGGCTGTGTCCTTCTGGACAGCAGGAGGCTTCTAAGCTTAGAGAAGAAGTAGAAGCCACCATGAGTGCATCTTTTGCAGAGGGTGGATGGTACTCTCTCCCCTCTCTCCTTTCCCCGTGTGTGTGGAGGTGGGGGTGTGTGTGCCACTACAGCGCATGTGTGGAAGCCAGAGGACAATTTCGAGGAGTCAGCTTTCTCCTTCCACCATATGGATCTGGAGGATCACACTTAGGACCTTAGGCTTGGCACCCAGCGCCTTACTCTCTGAGCCTCCTTCTCTTCTCTTCTCTTCTCTTCTCTTCTCTTCTCTTCTCTTCTCTTCTCTTCTCTTCTCTCCTCTCCTCTCCTCTCCTCTCCTCTCCTCTCCTCTCCTCTCCTCTTCTCTTCTCTCAACTCTAACTGAAATGAAGCAAGAGCATCTGAGTATCAGTTTCTCCAGAGTGATTACATGGGATTGAGTTCCCCTTTTAGCCTGAAGAAAAGAACACGAATCTCCTGTCCTAGAAGGGGAAGGAAAGTTCCTCAAGGACAGAGCCAGGCTCTCCAGCTCCGGTTCTTTTACAAGTGGGGGCTACTGTTGAATATGCACACATCAGTTCATTCTGACTGCACAAAACAGTTCAGTCAATAGACACAAATGCAATGAAAGTCTAAGTATATGGAGGTCTGGGACGCAACTCAGGAGGCAGAGTGTTTGCGGTGCAGGAGGCAGTGTTTGTGGTGCAGGAGGCAGAGTGCTTGCGGTGGTGCAAACCTGAGTTAGAGCCTCAGAACCCACCTCAACATTCTGAATGTGTATCCTAGTGATCCCAGGGAGCGTGAGGTGGGGACAGGAGGATGCCTGGCCAGTCAAGCTAAATGAGAAAGCTCCAGGTCACTGACAGACACTGTACCAAAATGGAAGGTGAACGGTGCCTGAGGAATGACACTCAGCATTGACCTCTAGCCTCCATGCATGTGTACACGCAAATACACATATGTGTGTACATAAACATATATACACACAGAGAGGAATAAAATTTAAATATATGGATTTTTAATATGTCTAGCAAGAAATACTTTTAAGAATATTTTGCAGACTATATAAACTTCAGGAGTCCACTTAAGAGATGTAAAATGTTTGAAAATGATAAATGCAAAGAGACAGACTCACTGACCCTTAGCACCATGGCAGCCTTGGGTACAGGCAGGTCCGCAGCTGACCGGCCTCCAGTTCATTCAGTCAAGCTAGGTGTTGACTGGGGCCAGGATGGCTATTGTTCCTTGGAGCCCAGAGAGCCAGAGAGCAGTGTTTCCCTTCTCTGAAATCGGAAACAGAACCTAGAGTGTGCTGTGTCCCGTTTTCCCATCCTAACCACCTAAGCTTGTTTCTGTTTCTAAGGAAATGAAAGGCCCCTGGCTCTGACTCATTTCCGTCAGGCCTGGAGCATCCTTGGATGAAAGCTGTTCTGTCCAAAGAGCCCAAACTGCGTCTGGAAAAGCCTCCCTGCACGCTCTTCTCCTGTAAAGTATGCACCATGGTTTGCACAAAGTACATTTTCACTCAAAAGATTCAAATGGGATTAAAGTCAGAGCTGGGGAGATACCTCAATCAGTAAAGTGCTCAGTGTGTGAACCTAAGGACCTGAGTCCAATCCCCAGAGCCCATATGGAAG